>JAOXJP010250547.1:0-22051 GCA_025762735.1 Platanus orientalis
GTCATGGAGAGGCTACATCGTAGCCTTAGCAATAGAAATTAGTTCATAATAGAATCAAAACAAACCATAATAATTCTAGAATTCATAATGAAAGTTATACAAAGAGAAGATGAAAGAGTTAAGAAGGAAACTCTATGTGGATCGAGAATCTCAATCGTTGATGAACTCCAATTCTACAGATTTTTGACCTCCTGCTTGAAGCGCCATTTCCTCTCTTAAGATGTTCGTTTTTGGCTCTGACTTAAACACAAAAGTTGTAGGGTTTTTTCTCAGCTTTTCGTGGACACTGAGATCTCCCTTATCGAAGTTTTCTACAAGAACTTATGCTCCAAATACTGAAGGGTATTTCAAGAATTCGACAGTTTTGTGACTTTTGACTTAATGCGCTGTTTCTACCTTCTAGATGTTTGTTTTCAACCAAGGCTTTAACACGAAAGTTGTAGGGTTTTTTCTCAGCTTTCTGTGGACACTGAGATTTCCCTTATCGGAGTTTTTTACAAGAAGTTATGCTCCAAATACTAAAGGGTACTTCAAGAATTTTGAGAAATGAACGTTTCCTATTCTCTTGATGACTCCTTCAATTTATTTATTCCTAACCAAAATAAATAAAAATTATAATAAATAAGAAAATTAAACACAAACTAGTATAAAATTAAGAGTAAAAGTATGACAAAACTTGTAAAGAAATTAAGCACATCACCTCGAGATAGCCCCCAAACAGACCCCAAAAATAGGTCTTTTAAGACTTAGTTTCAATGAATATTTGTTGATTTTAGTTTAAATTTTCTATGCATGAGTTGAAGTTCATTTTTTTATATGGTGTTTAAATATATCTCCCATGTTAGCATGCTTAATTGTAGGATTTTTACAAAACCCTAAGAGCTCCAAAATCGAGAAATCCAGTTGCTGGATTTTCTCCCAGTAATTAAAGCCTGTTTTTTAGTGAATTAAAAAACAGGAGTTAGGAGGAAAATCAGGCGTTGAGATCTGGGACCCACCCTAGGGAGCCCTGATTCTTCTCCAACCTTGTCCCAAGGTATTTCTGACCTCTGAGAGTCACCCCTGTGCATGTGCACCTCTGTGGGCCCTTATTTCTTTACCAACGCCTATTTTTAAAATACAGGCATTGGATGGAAATTCAGGCATTGGGATGACTTTCAGGCATTAAGCCCAGGCCTTAAAAATCATCTTTTTCAAAAATTTTCTAAGTATGAGTCAATCCTAGGGTTAATGTCAAGACCCAGGAGAGACCTCATCCCTCTAGGCTCCACTGTGGTGGCCCAAAAACCCAAGTTGGCAGCTGGTTTAGTACCCAACACCTGTTTTTCCCTAAATTAAAATTCAGGCGTTGAACAAACAAGTGTCAGACCAAAAAACAGGCATTAGGCATGTGACAGATGACTGCATGACCCACTTTGAGAGATCATATCTCCATGTGGCCTATACATAAGATCTCTAGGGTTACATAGTGTGACTCTAGAAGATTTCCCCTTCCTGAAATCATGGGTCCCACAGTTTTGGGACCCACTAGACCACCTTAAAAGATTGCATAAAGGTGTTAATCTGATCAGATTTTTCAACGCCTATTTTTCACCTTGAATTAAATTTAGGCGTTGGAAAAAACAAACATTGAGATAAAAAAATAGGCGTTAGGCTTGTAAACCAAAAAGATTAATTTCTTTCCTTTTTTGCCCATTCTTTTAGGGTTAACATCTAACCCTAAAAAGTCAACCAGTAAATCATTTAGAGGGGTCCATCATCCATCTAAAGACCTAACCCATGAGGGGTCTCCTACATCTAGAATGAGGCAAATTTAAGAACAATTTATGGACTCTTCATAAGCCAGTGCCTATTTTTCACCCTGAATTCAATTTAGGCATTGAAAAAATAGGAGTTGAGAGCAAAAATAGGCATTAGGACTGAGAAAAATTCAGCTAACCTCTAATTCAAACTAAATGAAATTTAGACATTCCAATTCACATTTAACAAAGCATGGACATAGACATAGAATTAAAACTCATATGAATGGGAGAAGCCACCCTAAAAAAGCGGGTATTTGTGGTGCCTAACACCTTCCCCAAGTGCAACCAAACAACTTACCCTAAATCTTAGGAACTTAGACCAGTACTAGGAGTTAAACTCTAGACTTCTGAGTCTAGATTTCTTCTTTTCTTTGAAGAGGAGAACCGATGTCCAACTCCATTAGTTAACCTTGAGTTGGTGGCGACTCCAAATAAAAGCACCAAACTTGTCACACAAGAAAGGGACTTGGTACTCGAATCCCATAAAGAGACACCAAAGCAAGCACCCTACCCCGGTGCCCACAGCAACCCGAAAGGGTCCAGAGTCAGAAGTGAGTGCATCAATGTCCACACTTGTCATAATACTTTTCTTTCTTTACATGCCTTATAACTTTACCTTTAAAGCTTGTATGTTTCCCTTTCTTTTCTTATCATAGTTTCACTATTCTTATATTCTTATATACTTTATCATTCTTTCATGTACCTTTCTTTCACCTCTTCTTTTTTTTTTTCATTTATTTATATACACTTTACTTTCATATTTTCCTTCATATCATACCTTTTACTTGCTTTGATATTTTTTATATATATGTCACCATTTAACCCCCAATGATAGGATCTTAATCATTGATTAACTCCCAATGATTGGATCTTACATTCTTTATCATTGATTTACCCCCAGTGATAGGGTCTCAACATTCATTGTCATTAATTAAATCTATTTACCCCCAATGATAGGGTCTCAACATTCATTGTCATTGATTAAATCTCAATAATAGGATCTTAACATTTTTTGTCATTGATTAACTCCCAATGATAGAATCTAAAAATTATTTGTCATTGATTAACCCCCAATGATAGGGTCTTCATATTATTTATTCTTACATAATTTATGAACCTTTCATTATTTTTAAAGCCTTTGTGCTTCCATTTCCTATCTTTCATATTTTATGCATTTATATGGCTTATAAACTTTTCATTTCTTCTTGACATAGCTTCTTTTCTTATAACTTTTCTTATCTTCTTATATACTTCCCTTTTTTTCCAAATGGTGGATTCTTTAACATTACTTTACACTTTGGCACATTGGGTTATTCCCCAATGGCTAAGACCTTAACATTCATTTACACATTGTATTGTATCATAAATGGTAGGACCTTGACATTCATTTGCACATTGTATTGTATCCCCAATGATAGGACCTTGATCATATCTTAACTTGAATATATTTTGCATATTATACTATATCCCAATGCTAAGATCTTGATATTCGCTTGCACATTGTATTGTATCCCCAATAGCAGGACCTTGACCTTTATATACACATTGTATTATATCCCTAATGGCAGGACCTTGACTATATCTTGACTTTTAATATATTTTTCACATTGTATTTTATCCCCAATGGCAAGACCTTAATTATATCTTGATACATTCTTTACTTCCCTATGGTGGGACCTTTACATCTTAACATTCTTCTTACTTATCGTCTTTTATGTTTCATTGATTCTTTATCCATTTCATTCTTCTTATCCTTCATTCATTTCAAATATAGTCTATTTTTAATCATCTTACCTTTACTTGGCATATTATTCAATCATGATGCAAGAGACAACTATGTTCACTTGATATAAATATGCTAACAAGATCAAGAATATGTGCAACATAAATAAATTGTTCTTTAACTTTATCAATGAGGGAAGTCATAAAACCCTACATATATTTCAAATATTTTAAAACATATACATATAGCATGAGCAATGGTCTAGATAACAATTCAATCATATATCATCCAATCATTCACTATCTCGAATCATATCTTACTTGAATCATTTCATAGAGTTTATTAAACAATTTATATACATCAACATGCTAGTATCATTACATGGAGATCAATATGCTTCATAGTTATCTTCTAACATTACTTTTAACCAACATATTTAAGAGAGGCTTATCACCAACCCAAATAATTATACTTTTCATGAAAAATCAAACAAATCACCCATCAATAGCTTCAATGGAAACTATAGAGTTATAGAATCCTAGTATACAAGTATTCACAATGCATGAGAATCATCATTTCAAGAAAATACATATAGATAACAAGTAAATCCACTTTTCCTTATAGTATAAAATAGGGATTTCTAAGATCCTAAAAAAAATTGACAAAATTTTATTACAAATCACCATAAGGGTTAGGGTTTTTAAGATCCTAGCAAAAGGGTTTCACAAACATATGAGAAAATATTTAGACTCAAGATCTTACCATAAGAGCCTAAAAACAAACAAAAAGAGAGTAAGCTTTGTGTAACTACTTACTACAAGATTCTTCTTTTATTTTCCAAAAAGATCTTGAAAAAGAACCTCATTTCCTTTCCCTCCATTCTTTATAAAATGATGTAGAGCTAGTATTAGAATGATGAAACTAGGAAGATATATGCAAAAATTAATCTATTCTAGCAGGTTTTCCATAGTTTGAGGTGAAACTTATCCAATTGGGGAAGAAATCCCCCTTTCTCTCCCAAGCTCTCTACCATATCTAACTCTTCCTTTCTTAAGTGTAATCTAACCTATTTTGAGCAAAATCATGTTATATAGTAGTCATTGTATAAGATTACCATTCCCAAAAAGATTCCATGCAAAATAGGGAACGAATCCCCATTTTTTTGGAATCTGGGTGCTTGAGGACCTATCCCGGACACCCCCTAGGATCCATCCCGATAATAGGAGACTAATCATGGACACCCCCCGGGACCCATCCCGGAATTAGGGGACTCATCCTAGTTTCCAAACTGGCTTCTAGCTTTAACCTTCGTGAGAAAAATGACTATTTCTCTAGAAAACTCTGATTCATATACTATTTGATCAATTGAAAACTAGACTCGAAGAACTTTCCAATGGTGTATGACTCATACTCAAATTGTCTCAGGATTGGTACACGTTTGCTCATGAAGTTACCCTAATTATAAACTTGGAAAAACTTCCGAACTTGAACAGTTTGTGGTCCAACGTGGGTTCTATACTTCTAAGTTGGTCCAAATGGTTCCTAAACCACCATAAGGTCTATATAAATATGTAAAAGGATAATTTTACCCTCTTTATACTAAAATTATATTTTTACCCTTTAAGTGAAACACATGGTGTTACAGATTCAAATCATAAATGTGAAACTTATGTGGAATCAAAATTAACTAGATCACATTTTCATTCCATTGAAAGAAGTACTGAACCACTAGAATTAATTCATAGTGACCTTTGTGATTTAAATTTTGTTCAAACTAGAGGTGGTAAAAAGTACTTCATTACTTTCATGGACGATTGCATAAATACTACTATATGTATTTGCTAAGGTGTAAGGATGAGGCCTTAAAAATGTTTATATATTATAAAAATGAGGTTAAAAATCAACTTAGTAAAAAGATTAAAGCTCTAAGAAGAGATAAAGGTGGTGAATATGAGTCACCTTTTGGTGAGTTCTATTCACAACATTGTATTTTTCACCAAACTACTGCACCTTATTCACCTTAGTAAAACGGAGTTGTTGAATGAAAAAATAGAACTTTAAAGGAAATGATGAATGTTATGTTGATTAGTTCTGGTTTACCTCATAACTTGTGGGGGTAAACAATACTTTTCACAAATTATATTATCAACAAGAAACCTCACAAGAAAACTAATAAGACACCTTATAACTTATGGAAAGATCAAACCCCTTCCTATAAATTCTTAAAAGTGTGGGGTGGTTTAGCAAATGTGGTGGTACCTATCCCTAAAAGGATTAAGATAGGACCTAAAACAATTGATTGTATATTCATTGGTTACACTTATAACAATAGTGCATATCGGTTTCTAGTTCATAAATAAGAAATTCTTAATATAAATGTTAATACCGTTATTGAATCTAGTAATGCATCATTCTTTAAACATATGTTTCTTTGTAATTCTACATAAGACTCAATTTCTCTTAAAAGAACTTATGAAACTACGATTAACAACTCTCAAGACCAAGAAAGAGATGAAGTTGAACCTAGACGTAGTAAAAGGATAAAATCATTTGGTTCAAATTTTCTAACATATTTATTGGAAAATGAGCCTCAAAGTTTTAAGGAAGAAATGTCCACCTCTCTAGAAAAAGGCTGTCGATAGTGAAATTGATTCTATATTGCAAAACCAAACATGGGAATTGGTGGATCTTCCACCAAGTAGTAAACCTCTAAGATATAAATGGATATTCAAGAGGAAATTGAAAGTTGATGGATCAATTAACAAATACAAGGTCAGACTTATTGTTAAGGGCTACAAGCAAAAGGAAGGTGCGGACTACTTTGATACATATTCATCAGTTACAAGAATAACATCAATTTGTATAATAATAGCTATTGCAGCATTTCATAATCTAGAGATACATCGGTGGATGTTAAAATGACATTCTTAAATTGTGAATTGAATGAAGAAATTTATATAGAACAACCAGACGGATTCATTGTCCATAGACAAGAAAATAAAGTGCGTAGGCTTATTAAATTACCTTATGGATTAAAGCAAGCTCCAAAGCAATGACATGAAAATTTTGACAATGTAATAATGCCAAATGGGTTTAGAATCAACGAATGTGACAAATGTGTATATGTTAAAGATTTGGTCAAATATCCATGTAATTATATGTATCTATGTTAATGATATGCTCATAATAGGTAGCAATAACAATATTATTAAAGCTACCAAAATGATGTTAACTAGCAAATCTGACATGAAAGATTTAAATGTTGCAGATGTGATACTAGGAATAAAGATTACTAAAACATCTGATGGACTTGTTTTGTCTCAATTTCACTATATTGAGAAAATACTTTAAAAATTCAAGAACACTTGTAGACGTAAATCTTCATCTAGCTAAAAATAAAGGCAAAGTCATATCTCAATTAGAGTATTCTCGAATAATAGACAGGTTAATGTACATAATGAAATGCACTCAATCGAACATAACATATGTTGTCAGTAAGTTAAGTAGATACACAAATAATGTAACGACCTCAAATTTGATAACCTTATTTAGGCATGAAATCGGGTCATTACTAAACCAGATCCATATTTTAATCATTATAAATTTTAGCCTTATACCTTTACATAGATTTAACACAACCTGCACAGTGGAATAAGAATAATTGATCTCTAACATCATAATCTAAAAGGTGCAATGAAAGTAAACCATAACATATAAGCATACTAACTATTATGTCACTAACCTCTTATCATTGATAGGAGCTAAAATTCCCCTCATCACATCTTGAATATAAAACTATAAGTCTCAAAAGTTGAACTTCAAACTTAATACATCTCAAGAGGTCTAATACAAAACATAGAAAGTCTAAATGAAATTGGAACTAATAAGGAAGAAAAACATTAGTCACATGCCTTTCCATTGACCTCTATGCACTCCAAAAAACATATTTGCACTAAAACTCACCTGGAAAAAATGGTATGGATGGGTGAGATTTATGGCTCGTAAGTAGGTACACAAAATCTACTACGAAAACCGGATAAGGAAAAACACGAATATTTTCATATAAAAATACTGAATATATCTCCATATAAAATACATACCAATTTTCGTGTATAGGCATGTGCTAGTGTACATATATCATTTACTAGTCATCACAAGATCTATATATTCATCATCAAGGTCCTTCATGTAGGAAACTATGTAATGACAATTCACATGATTCATTTATACATGACATTCTTCTAATAATTACATATGACAAAATGTATGATTCTACCTATACATGACATTTTTCTCATAGATTCACATGACAACATTCATAGGAATATGTGTTTACAATCACATGATAAATATTTCATAATCCATCCATAGTAAAGATACCTAGTGTACATCCCCATGAACATTTTTATCCATTTCTCATGCATAAACTTTACTTTTCTAATACGAATATGCATATACAATTCATTTCAAGCTAGACATGCCTTATTCGTAAGCAAATAACAATAATAACAACACATTTACATAATAAAATATATAAAATTCTACTTCTATATTCAATAAATCTATTATTAAGTTAGTACTTATCATTCACATTCTTGTTACTTATCATTTATCATATCTTCATTCATCACTTATTAGCTTCCATTGTCCTTGTCTTAATATTTAATTATCACTTTTCATTAATCATTTAACAATTATCATTGATCTTCATAGCATTGAATTGTACCTCAATGAGAGGACCATTTCACATCTCTATTTTTTTCTTACATAGTTTAGGAATTTGTATTCTTGTAAAGATTATGAGCTTTCAATCATTTCTTAACATTTTCTTTACTTTTATTAAAGACTTATATTTTCATTAGTAGCTTATGTATTTTCTTTTTCTTTCATTAAACTTTTTTTCTTATATCACTTATAAACTTTTTTTTTTTATGAAACTTAGATGTTTCTATTTCCTTGTCTTAATATTTTTCTTCTTTTACATGACTTATAACTTTACTTGGCTTTCGGAACTCATATATTTTCCATTCTTTTGTTAATAATTGTACTTCCTTATGAACTTTTATTTTCTTCTTATCATAGTTTCTTTTCTTTCTCCCCAATAATGAGGTCTTTCAATTCACTTATACTTTGGCACATTGCATTATTTCCTAATGGCAAGAGCCGTCGGCATATTGAATTATAATCCCAATAACAAGAGCCATCACTTATACTTACTTATATTTTTGCTTCACTTACTTATATTTTCTTTCACTTACTTATACTTGGGTTCACTTGTTTACACTTTGGCACATTGTATTATTCTCTAATAGCAAGGGGTATTACTTACACTTTCTTACACTTACATTTTTCTTCACTTGCTTGCATTTTCTTTCACTTACTTATACTTTAGTTCACTTTCTTACACTTTGACACATTGTATTATTCCCCAATGGCAAGAGCCGTCGGCATATTGAATTATAACCTTAATAGTAAGGGTCATTGGTATATTGAATTCTAACCCCAATAGCAAGGGTCATCGATATATTGAATTTTAATGCCAATAGTAAGGGCTATCAACATATTGAATTTTAACCCCATTAGTAAGGATCATGGGCATATTGAATTTTAACCCCAATAGCAAGAGCCATCGACATATTGAATTATAACCCCAATAATAAGGGCCATCAGCATATTGAATTCTAACTTCAACAGCAAGGGTCATCGACATATTGAATTCTAACCCTAATAGCAAGGGCCATGACATACATTTATTCTTTATATCTTAGCCATCCTTACTTATCATCATTTTCTACTCATCATTTTACTCCCCTAGTTGGAGTCTCACACCAACTTAACTTTTCTCTATGTTCTTCTTTCTTATTTTCTTTCATTCTTCTTGTCATTTAATATTTTCAAACATTGTTCATTCATGGTCATCTTACTTAATTTTATCTTTATATATGGTACATTATTCGATCATAATACAAGAGACAATTATATTCACACAATACAAATATGCTAGCAAGATCAAGTGCATGTGTGCAACATGAATAAATCATTCTTTAGCCTTATTAATGAGAAAAGTCATACAATCTTACACATATTTCCAAACATCTTGAAACATATACACATGGTTTCTAAGATCCTAACATAGGAATCCATATAATATCATAGATTGCTATAATCCAACATATATTTGAAGAAATTCACCAAAGAAAATAGTAGGCTTATGCAAGGAATCTAAAGGCATCCAAGAAGCATGTAAATGGTAAGGGAAAATAGTAAGAAACATTTCATCAAACGTGTAGAGTGCAAGAATGAAGGGAATTTATAGAAAATCAACGAGAAAAATCTAATCTTCACCATCTCTAAGCATATCTTTTTTTAATCATTTCATAGAGTTTCCTAAGCAATTTATATACAACAACATGCTAGTATCATTACATGAAGATCAACATACTTCATAGTTACCTTTTAACATCATCTTTAACCAACATATTTAAGAGATATTCATCGCTAACTCAAATAATTATATTAGTCATGGCAATCAAGCAAATCATTCATCAATATCCTTCATGCAAACTATAGAGTTATAGAATCCTAGTTTACAAGCATTCACAATACATGAGATTCATTATTTCAAGGAAATACATATAGATAGCATGTAAATCCACTTTTTCTTATAGTATAAAATAGAGATTTCTAAGATCCTAGCATAAAATAGCAAGATCTCACCATAAATCACCATAAATAGGTGGGGTTTCTAAGATCTCAGAAAATGGCTTTATAAACATACGAGGAAACATTTATAAACTCAATATTTTACCATTACAAGACTTCAAAGAACCTAAAGCAAACAAAAATAGAATAAGCTTTGTGTAACTACTTACTACAAGTTTCTTCTTCTACTTGCCAAGAAGATCTTAAAGAACTTCATTTCCTTTTCCTCTATTCTCTATAAAATGATATAGAACTAACATTAGAATGATAGAACTAGGAAGATTTATGAAGAAATTAAGTTATTCTAGCATATTTTTCGTGGTTGGAAATAAAATTTACCAAAATGGTGAAGAAATCCCCCTTTCTCTCCCAAGCTCTCTTAACATATTGTAAGAAAAAAAATGATGTTATATAGTAGTCTTTGTATGAGATTACCCTTTCCTAAAAAGATTTTATGCAAAATGGGGAAAGAATCCCTTTTTTTCCCGAAATCTGGGCGTGTTGGGACCCATCATGGATATAGGTGACCAATTATGTTGTGCAACTTGAGATTTCAAGGTTATGGAAATGACCCGTGACCCATTTCAGATTTAGGAAACCGATTATCGATACCAACCCGGGACCCACCCCGGTTTCCAGACTAGCTTTTCTAACTTTAACCCTCGCGAGAAAAATGACCACAACTTTCTCTAAAAAACTCGGATTCATACACCATTTAATGTATTGGGAAATAGACCCATAGGCCTTTACAATTATGTATGGTCTATACTCAAATTGTCTCCAGATTAGTACAGGTTTGCCCATAAAGGTACCCTAATTACACACTTAAGAAAACTTCTGAACTTGAATAGTTATGGTCCAACTTGGGTTCTATACTTCTAAGTTGATCCAAAGGGTTCCTAAACCACCCTAAGGTCTATTTAAACATGTGAAAAGATAATTTTACCCCCTCAAGGGTAAATTTATGATTTTACCCTTTAAGTGCAACACGGGGTGTTATACTTCCCCCCTTATAAAAAGAATTTGTCATCGAATTAGGTCTATCCTAAACTTAGAAAATTAGTTCGAATTCTTTCTAATCTTATTCTTACAAGTCAAACCAGCAACTCCTAATAATATGATTTCACTAAGAGGGTATACTTGGTCAATGTACAATATTAAAGTGTGCGGAAAATGGAAAGGAAAAAGGTACTTGTGTTCATGGGTTGAGATGTCCCAACATCCTAATCCAAAAGGGCAAAGACGCGGCCCTTAGTCATCGGCCTCTCGTCCATCAACTTGATCGCTTGATCATTCCTAAAGGCTAGACAATCGCAGATCATGTGTCCCCATTGTTCACATTTGAAGCATGCACCGGTTGTAGGCAAATCACCTAAATACCTCTTCCCACACCTAGGGCAAGCACCCCGGTCAATCGTCCTAGCCACAATCTCATTTCTTTATCTTTTTTCAAAGGTCTTATCAGCCTCTCTAGGAACTCTCTTGAAGTCGTCGTGGCTAATGTCTTCCCCCTTACAAAACCTACTAGGAGGAAATCGTCTCCTGTCATGTTCTCTATGCCTTTACAATTCATCATAATCTTGGTCCACCAACTTCGTTGTCTCTACAACATCAGTGAAAGATCTGAGTCTCAAGGGTGTCATACGTGAAACTAGGCCGTTACTAACACTGGGTGTCACAAATAACCCAGGGGTAGGCAACTAGAAGGCATTAGTTAGGGTACTAAGGTATTTAAGATACACTCTGAACTATAGATTGCATTACACCAGGTATCCAACAATACTTGAAGGGTTTAATTATGCAAACTGGATATCTGATTCAAAAGACACAAAATCCATAAGTGGATATGTATTTACACTTGGTGGTGGAAATCATCCAAACAAACATGCATTGCTAGGTCAACAATGGAATATGAATTTATCGCTTTGGATAAAGTAGGAGAAGAATTTAAGTGACTTCGTCATTTCTTAAAAGATATTCCAATGTGGTCAAAACCTGTGCCTGCAATCTGTATACATTGTGACAGTCAATCAGCAATTGGAAGGACACAAAGTCATATGTATAATGGTAAATCTTGAGACATTCATCGTAGACACAATACTGTAAAACAATTGCTCTCAAATGAAATTATTTTCATTAATTATGTAAAGTCAAAAGATAATATTGCAAATCAATTAACTAAAGGTTTGACTAGAGATTAAGTAAACTACTCATCGAAGGGAATAGGTTTAAAGCCTATGTCTTAAAAGTCACAATAATGGCAACCCCACCTAGCTGACTAGAGATCCTAAGATCTAGGTTTAAAGGGACAACCGAGTTATGTGTGACTTAGTAATATCACTACAGAAAAAAAACTTCTCCTATTAGAGTAAGATATGTTTTTAATAATTCTTATACCTTGAAAGTCCAAGTAGAGTATGGCATTATACTCTTAATAGGAATTACTTATATGAGTATGAATGGGTCACTTCTATGAGAATTGTAAGGCTAAATTCTCTAAAACACTCATGAAATCTAGGAGTTGTTCAATGTAAAAAATAAACACAATCGTGAGAATCAATTGTGTCCGAAAAGAAGCCGTGTGAATTCTATTGTCTTGGTTTACACAAACTGCTGAACAGTTCAAGACACCATTGTTATGTCTAAATTAATGATCCAAATTATTGAATAAAAAATTTAAGGTTGTCTTACTTGCAAGTATACAAGTGTTGTAGTACCGCACAAGGATTAACTTCTGTAATAGAAACAAATATTATGAAAGACGAAAAATAGAAAATAAAAGAAAAGATATTTGATTCAGGTTTCCACACTATAGTATGGAGCAGAAACAATGTAAAAATAAGAAAACAATAATAAATGAAACTAAGGTTTTAAGTATCCATTTAATAATTTGTAACTTATGTTAGATCAAAATATCATGTTAGAATCGAATAAAGATTCTAGCTAACCGGAATATCAGACTATTTAAATAATATGCATAAGAAATAATTGCTAAATTGAATATTTAAAATAACTATGTACTTTGTTAATAAGTCACAAGAAATTTCTAATCATTTACAATACCTGGAGTTAACGATAAATCAAATAAATTTTATAGACTTGAACAATAAACAAAACAAACTAAAACATTCAATTAAAACAAATATTACATTAAAATTCAACAATAAACCCAAAATAATATTACAAATTACTAAACTTTGTCTCTGACCTTAGTTAGGCCTTTAGCCCATCATCCTCACAACAAAATCCACATGGAAGTAAAAGACTAAAACCTAAAAAATAAAAAGAGAAGAGAGGAGCATAAGTCATATTTTCGTCTACAGCTGCTTCCCTTTTATAAAGAAAAGGCAGAGAGAGATCCTTGTCTAGAAGATTCTCAAACTTTCTAAATTCACATCTATCCAAATTATCTCTATTTTGTCTTCTATTTTTTTACTATGAAATCATCTAAATTTAATTTCCTTTACAAAACATGAAATTGTAGATCATCGAATCTTCGTTCCAATGCCACCTACCTTGCCTTAATAAGGGTTTTGAGTCTAAAGTTATGGTAAAAATACCGCGAGTGGCTCAAAACTTCATTTTTAGCGAATTTTCTAAAATAGGCATGAAGTGAAGATATTTTTGCACATAGGCCCCACACATTTTTTACTTGATTGACCCATGATTAAGTTGGTCCAATATATAATCATCCTTCTTTATTGATCTTGACCCTTAAATTCCCTTGAATACATGATCTTCACTTGATTGGATCGGTTGGTGTTGATCTCCGTCATCTTTCAATTTTATCTCCATCGGTAGGCTTTGCTAATGGGCTTTAATTTCCAATTAGGCTTTTCTTGAGTTTCTACAAGAGAAAATACATAATTAAGTATAAATGCACGTAAAATAAATGCAATAATGCCTATTGTAATTAAGATAATTATGCAATTTTGAATAATTATCAATCATGTTCACTGGTTAGCTTGTAAATCTGATAGTATGTTACAAAGGAATGTTCAAAGCCACAAGCTACCTCTCCTTATACGTTAACTTTTCAAAAGTATTCTCTCAGTGTGTATACAACTGCATTTTTGTAAGTCAATTTCATTCATGTGGGGGATTGTTAGAAATGGTTTTTAAAAAATGACTGTTTGTTTAACTTTGAGAAAAAATAAAAGTGGGACCTACATAACCTTTGAAGCAGGTCCACATGGAGTTGTGTTCACTTCTATGAGTAGAATAACGCCATATGATTGGTTGGTCAAAACTGTTACTGGGTGAATGAGAAATTGTCTCCAAAAGTGCCCATTTGAACATTAGTTAAATAATGTAAAACTTTGAATAGTCCCACATTGGTTAGCTTATGGAACTTTGAAAGTTTGTATACATCTTCCTTGGACATACATTTGGGTCCTAAGGGGAACCACGGTTTTGTGGAAGGGAGAGGACCTAGTCAACATGGGCTAAGCCTAAACACACACACGCACATGCACCGAACCAGGCCGGGTTGGGTTGGTCATGGTATATATAAACTATTTTTTTTTCAAGTAACGATGTGTCTATTCATTTATGCATTTTACCCTTTTATCCTCATGTCTATTTTTGAACAGTCATAGATATGGTTATTCATTCACCCATTTTTCCCTCATGTATGTTTCGAACATTCATAGATGTGTTTGTTCATTTGCAACTTTTACCCTCATGGCTGTTCCGAATTGTCATAGATGTGTTTATTCATTCACCCCTTTTTGTCTTCGTGTCTGTTCTGAACAATCATGATTTGTCTATAAATATATGTCCCTCTTGCATTCATGATATAGAGAAATTTAATTGTAGCGTCTATATAAGAGAGAGAAAAATGTAGTTTTGGTTCGTTAGGTACACAAATTGCAATGCTTCTTCTGTGTGTATTCGATCATTGTATCATTTATAATCGAATTGATTAATTAAGTTTGGAATGAAGTTTTGAGTTATTAAAAGTTTTCTCTACCACAATTCTTAGTATTTTCCTTTGTGAAAATTAGCAAGTCCCATTGTTCATCATATTTTAATTTCTTTTGTAAAAATCAACAAGTTCATTTGAAGGTTGTGTTCAATCGGTTAGCCAAATCCATCCCTAAATACTCATTTCATCACTATCCCAACCCCTTAACCTTTGTTTTTGGGACACCACTCCGATGTGTGGTGATGTTGTGAGGTTCTATGCATTGAGCATGCTTACGTGCGTGGGAAAGGATTTGGTCACTTTGCATTTCGCATTTGTCCATTCAACCCATAAGATTTTGACATGTAATAGGTTGGTTGACCCATCAAGCATGTGAAAGATGGATGGGATTAAAGACCATCATTTCTCTCGATATGATTGGGTGAAAAGCCATTTTTCACACTTAGTGCAAGAAGAAAAGTGAAAACCTAAGGCTTGTTCAAAATTTTGAGGAAAGAAGAACGAAAGTCATTAAAAGATCCCTCTCTCTCATTTTGGATTTGTGTTTAAACAACACTTAAGTCCATAGAGGGTGCTTTGATCAGTGTGTTTTCTTGAGGAAAAACAGCTTGGATCCTTCCATTACACCGCCACAAATAAGTGGATTTTCATTAAGGAAATCTACTTGGATTTGTGGGTGGTTTCCTTTGTCTTATTAACTTGAAAAGAAAGAAAACATGAGTTAAACTCGTTGAACCATTTTCAAGCCAAAATTGTGAAAACATTTTTGAAGATGTTGAAATACATTTTGAACTCCTAACATTGGGCAATAAGTTTCAACAGAGGTTTAGTTTGTCTTTGCCAACTAGTGTGAACCTATAAAAATACAAGGAGTTGATTTTGCGCTTGATTATATTCCGAAGTTAGATTAGCCACGATTCATTGCACAGTCAATAGGGAAGCCTCAACTATATTCAAGAAACATGATAACTACACCTCCATTGATTCGGCTCACTTGGCTAACTAATTGGATTGATCACAAATCCTTTGCAACAAGCTTAAATAACATTAAATAGAAAATGCCTTAAAAAACCGACAGCTGGTTAAAAATGGGACCACATTTAAGTATAAAGGGAAACACATGTATTAAAACTCCCACCTAATGTTAAAATTTCAATTTTTTAGCATAGATGTCGCTCTTTTATGGCAGTTTCCGTTTAATGTTATTTAAGCTTGTTGCAGAGGATTTGCTCCCGCAATTGGATTAGTTTTAATACTTGATTTTAAAGGCTATATAAGGATGTTATTTACAAAAGGGATGATTGGAATGTAGATTCCAATATGGAAAGTCATCATCAATCCCAGATTTGAAGGTAATATACGTCTTAGGAAACTATAAAAACATAATCTTAAGTTATTCAAAAAAAAAAAAAAGAAGAAGAAAAAAAAAAGAAATAGAAGATGAAAAAGAAAAAGAAAAAGAAAAAAATAGTATGTATTTGGATCCTAGAGTTATAGCTCTTGGGATTTTAGGCTGGATATTTAACAGTTTAGGTGTTGATTCAACTTTATCGGTTAATTAGCTTGAGTTCCAATAGGATAAGGTAATTCATGTACTTTGTTAAAGTTTAAACTTCAAAAAGTTGGGTAGAGGTTTGTGAACATCGGGTAAGACCATGAACAATTTGAGCTCCAAGGATATAAACACAGCTACGTGTGTACCCAATAATAATAATAATAATAATAAATGATAAAAACACTTCATTGGGAAATATATTTCTACCCTAAAAAGCATCCACTTGCTTTGGAAAGGAACATATATCACTTAGATGATTACTGTAAGATTATAGAGTGTAGTTCAATATTATGTTTAACAAATCGTATGAACTCTAATTGGAAAACCCATTGCTTAATTTGTATCTTTTACGCCGGAAGACAAATATATATATATATATATATATATATATATATATATAGATATATCGCTTATTTTATTTCACAGCTTTCTGGTTGCCCTGTCATGGAAAATGACAAAAATGTATACCAAACTAAATGAGTTCACCACTTATACAAACATTATTATCAAATTTCTATAATACTAGAAGCCAGAGTAGAGAACTGATAGTCATGCCAAAATTAATAATCAATGAGCAAAATTAAAGAGACCATATGTGGTAATGCCATATAACAAGACTCATTGAAAATCATGCGGTGCCCCAATCACCACTCCTTTGACCACAGTGTGATAGTATACAGACACTTTTTTCGAGTCCCATGTGCTCCAATATCAGCTGACCTGTCTTAGAAGATCCATCAAAATAAGATAGGATTGAATAAGAATGTAAAGTACATAAGTTCATATATAGATAGTGTTAATTATAAAACTTAAAAACTCAAAATTTGAAGTCTGTAAGGTTGGGTCCTCTTAGTGACTCACTGAGCATGTCCACTTGTGAGTTAATAAATGATTTTTAGAATAAAGATATATATTTATTTAACAGAAGCTATTTATCCTGCAAGCAAACTCGTGAAATACAAAGAATTCAGTCGCAGGTCAATTTGTTGATCTAGGAAAATTCCTGAGTTGATTCAACTGTGGAACACCGGAGCTGTGAAACTGAGTACAAGTAGGGAAATAGCATGCAAGATTAAATTATTAACACTGGCTGATCCATCATGTAAAGACAATGGGAAGAAAACAAAAAATGAGCAACAAGAAAAGAAAATGAAAGGGTGTGTTTATGCTCACCGGAGTAGTGCTTTCGTCCTCTGTAATCGGAAAATACGGATTGCAGGATGAATCAAGAAAGATTGACCTGGCTCAGGCCCACAACATTACTCTGATAAAAATAAGAATGGATGGATGGGATGCGATCAACCATCCAACGATATTCTCCTCCATTCTTTCGAAGTTGGGTCATGAAGTTGTCGGGCATACCATCTAAGTGGAGCTCTTTGAGGTGAGTTAGGTTGTCAATGCCAACTGGCAAGGTATGCAAGTTTGAGCAGCGCCTTATAATTAGCTTCTGAAGGCTAGGCAATGCACCTTCGTCCACAATCACCATACTCAATTCATCCAGTTGTTCAAATTCCAATATCTTGAGTTTTTTAAAATTTCCTTGATAAAATTCCAACTGGTTGCCGGTATATGCATCAAGCAACTGGAGCTCCATCAGGTTGGGCAGATCTTGGAGGGCTTCAATGGGATTTTGCCCTAATCTTGACCACTTTGGACGTATCCTTTCTAAGTCATGAAGTGAGGATATCCAACGTGGAAGCTTCTCTAGGTTCCCTTTCAGATACAACCGTTGGAGATGCCGAGGAGGAGTGGATATATAATGTAGATCAAGATTCTCTTCCTTGCTTTCAGACGTTATATTTAAAGATTGAAGGCTTTGCATCTTTTCAATAGAATGGCACAAAGCCTTCCCATCTTTTTTTTTTGAGCTCTATAATTCCCAGCTTCCTCAGTTGGATCAAATTTCCCAGCTCATTTATTATGTTGGCATTCTCGTTTGCCTGTATAAAAGCCAACTTTTGTAAAGCAATCAAACCCCCGATTCCTGCAGACACCTTCAACCCTCGAACACACTTAAAAGTCCCATAACTCTGAAAGTCGTAATGATAGACTAACAGATGTCGTAGCTTATGAAGTTGATGTATTTGATCGGGTAACTCGGTTACGTTAGTGTGTTTAAGATCCAATGTTTCCAGGTTTTGAAGCTTCTCGAGAGATTTGGGAACCTTTTCGATCATTGTATACCTCAAACTTAAGTACCTTAAAAGCAATAGATTGACAACTTCTTTAGGAAAAGTCTTCAAAGGCGCATCTTCCAAATCCAAAACCTTCAAGAACCTACAGCTTGGAAGTAGTTTATGGCAAGAGGAGTCGGGAAATTTATCTGTCCCAAACATGAATAAGGTCCTAGCATTAAGGATGCCCTGAGTGTTTAGTGACTCATTTATGCAGCCATCGTGAATAATAGACAAATGCCGTACCTTGTCATCCAAAGGTGTGTTCCGTTCTGTTAGAATTTTGAAGAAATTGTCTTCCTCAGACTTGGAAACAATGATCTCACGCACCAGATCATGAACTCGACAACTGGTTGCTCGTCCATGTAAATCTATTTCACTTACATGAATCATGTTCCTGTTGATGAGATCATTGAGGTAGTCCTCTGCAACCTCTTCTAATGTTTTGCCTCTCACTCCTTTTACAAATCCCTCGGCAACCCATAACCGAATCAACCTTCTACACTTAACAGAAAAATCATCTGGGAAAATGCTGAAGTACAAGAAGCAATATTTAAGGTAGTAAGGAAGATGGTCATAACTCAGAAATAATATTCGTTTAATATTTGAAAGATGGTCATTGCCTTCTAATTCGGAGCCAAGGCTATCATGCAATTTCTGCCATTCCAACACCGTTTGTCGTTTACGAGCCAAAAGACTACCTATTGCAACAATTGCAAGAGGCAACCGTTCGCACCTTTCCACGATTTTTAAAGAACACTCCACCAACTCTGAAGGGCATTCCCCAGAGCTCAATGGAAAAGCTTTCTTACAAAAGAGATTCCAGGTCTCTATTGAAGGTAGAGGTTGGAGGTCGTAGACATGAGCAGTAGATGATTCTACGTAAGAAGAGACTACATCCTTTGTACGTGTAGTGACAATTATTCTACTACCACAGCCACCACGAGGTAATGAAAATGTAATGCATTCCCAAACATCTTCGGTCCATATATCATCAAGAAAAACAATATACCTTTTTTGTTGTAGATAATCCCTCAGCTTATCCTTTAGTTGGACCTCATCGGTGGTATCTAGTACTCCTTGGTGATCAAATGGATCGTTTCTCGACTCGCAAAATTGCTTTAACATATTCACTAAGAGTTCCTTTTTCTTGTACGTCTGCGAAACTGTAATCCAAGCATGGCAATCAAAGCGTCCCTTCACCCTTTGGTAGACTGACTTAACGAGAGTTGTCTTTCCCAATCCACCCCTTCCAACTACGGAAATCACCGAAAGTTGTGAACTTCCCTCTACTATCCAGCCGATTAACTTATTTCTGGGCTCTTCAAACCCCACAATCTCATCTTCCTCAATGAACAGAGGAGCCGGAGGGCTAGAACCTGAGCCTTGAACGTAGCTGATAAGATTATCATTTTTACCTCTCGCTGAAACTTCGGGGATCCTTCTTTTAATCAGTTCCTCCATCTTTGTGGCAATGGAATGGCGTGTTTTCAACTGCGGGACAAATTTAGCCCCTCTGCGGACCAAACCGGTGATTCGATGATGCCCTTGATACTGTTCAGCCACGTGTAGCGAGAATTCGTCAAGAACAACCTAGCCAGTTCTCTCACCTGCTTCACCCAAGTCTTCACAGATTCTTCTCCCTCTTGCCTTGCTTCAGCGTCCCTGAGGAGTGCTCGAATGCTATCAAGTTCAGGCTTTAAAGAATGGACGTCTTTATAAACCTCTTCAAGCAAGTTCCGTTCTTTCGTTACCATATTGTCGAATTTGTTAAGTAAGAAACTCACAACAGCTTCCACCATTTTTTCTCTCGTTCTTCCTCGCCTGTTCACTTCCTTGAATAAATCTTTCCCAGACGAGACGACAGATGCCTGGCCATAAATACACTACGTGTATTATTTATGGCCCAACAACTCTTAGTAAAGTACTACAAGATACTCTTAGTAAAGAACCACTTGTGATAATTCAGATGGTTATAATCAAAGGACCTTGCCGAATTTGATCCTGTAGGAAATTTAGTCTAGTATGAATGTAGACAAACAAACCTTTAAACCATTCCTTTGTAAGACTAGACTTGTGAGTCTCCTTACTTGGACATATTTTTAAAGTTGATTTGTGTTTTTCAACCACCAGACCCTCTACGATTGGGAGATTGTATTAGCAAAGGTGACTATATCCTACCCAAATGGTGGTGGAGATTAAATTACCTGCAACTTGCATAGGATAATAGGGAAGCATTTCACATCCCTATCAATGCTCAGTCAATTTGCAATAGAAAAGTTTTCAATTTATAAGTCCGTGAAATCTTTACATATGTCTAAAATTTTTGATTGAGTCACGTTGAACTTAGTAAGAAACTTAGATTTTAAAAAACCCTTGATTTCTTCTTGTAATGATGGTGTCTTAAATTTAACCTGGTATGCAACCCAAATGACCCATTTATTGGACGAATGGTTTTTTGACCTAAATTGGGTTCACCTCAACCTGTTCCGGTGAATAGCGTATTTTCTTGAGCTAAATAAGGGTTTTCAGAGCCTGGATTTTGTGCTCACAAAAGATGTGTGTATGCCGTGCACATGGACCAAGGTGTGGACACATCAGCACCGAAAAGTAATTTACACTTTTTGAAGCACATTTATAACTTTTTGGCACTTTTAGGGGCACACTTATCACTTTTTGGCACTGATGTGTCCACACCCTGGTCCATGCGCACAGAGTACACACATCTCTTTTGTGCACTCAATCACGGGGGGAGGGGGGGTTCAGAACAAAGAGCCGCATTGTAACGTTTTCTCCATTCATAGTCTTCTTGATATTGTTGTCTGTATATACTATAGTCTTTTTGCGGAACCATGAAAATGGTTGTGTGCTTTGCATGGATTACTGTTTTTTATTTTTCTTTCTTCTACTTTATTATCATTTCAACTCCTAGGGTTTCTGCATAACACTTCCCTAAAAATTAAATTTCATACCAAATACAAATAACCAATTATGCAAACATCAATTTTAAATTCTGGACAAGTGTTGTAACCGTCCAAATTGGGTTTATCTAAAGTTGGTAAGACCCACCAACAAATGCCGTCTATATATATATATATATATATATATATATATATATATATATATCTTTCTGCGCTGCTGGTCTGATGGGCCATTAAGAAGATA
>JAOXJP010250568.1:0-22050 GCA_025762735.1 Platanus orientalis
AGGGAAATCTGTCCCACCTATTTAGAGAAGGATTCTCTCTGAAATTAGACCAGGTGTATTGAGACCCTTTTAAAGGGCCATCTATTAATTTCCATCTATTAATAAAATCTCCAAATTTAGTCACATGATTATCCTTCGAAGTATCCCCCTTTCTTTCGTGAGCAAACCTCACTAAGTTGAAGTCTCCCCCAATACACCATGGCAAGTCCCACCAAGCCTTTATATCATCCGTTTCTCCAAGAAAATCATCAATCTCCCCTCCAAGAACCGGACCATAAACTCCCGAAAACACCCATTCTTCTAACCCATCCAACATCTTACAACGAATCGAAATAGAAAACGCACCCACCTCAGAATCCAACATCACAATCCTATCTTCATTCCAAATCAGTAAAATACCACCTGAAGCCCCTCTTGAAAGAAGAGCCAACCAATGAGTCGAATCTCTACCCCAAATCTCCTTCACAACCACCCTCGAAATCTTATACATTTTAGTTTCCTAAACCACCAAAATATCCGGATGTACACTTCCAAGGCTCTTAAAAATGGCAATTCTTTTATCCCTATTTCCCAATCCTCTAACATTCCATTATACCAATAGGATCCATAAATTACTTAATCAAAATCCCCTTTCCCCTTCTCCCACTTACTTGTCCCAGTTTTCCATTCTTTTTGTCGTAGTTGACACTACTTTCTAATTTTTTTAGCTCATTTATCATACGTTTCCCCCCAACTGAATTGCTTCCAATCTCACCCTTATGATCTTTTTGAAGTTCAATCTTTGTGAATAATTTAATAATATCCTCTTCAAAGCGTTCATAGGATAATCCCAAAAAAGGACCGAACTCCATCATTTTATGAAGGACCCATTCCGACATCATCTCGTCATCTCTCCTCATCACCGCATTCAAAAGGAATTGATCCAAACCCCTCTTATCCTGTTTGGGAGTAGTAACCTCCTCCACATGTTCCAACTCCTTTGAAATCAATTCCTCTCCCTCACCCTCTTCAGGAAACCCACTAAGCTCATCAAAGCTCCCCTCTGTTATCCTAGTGTTCATCACCGCAACCAAAGGTTCCACATCTAGAATATTTTCCTTGCCCCTCCAATGGTTTCTCCATACCACTAGTTGGTTAGAATTCCTCATAAAGGTATCTGGCCTAGTTTCCATAAGATTAGTTTTGGGGATAAAATTAAGATCACTGCCCTACGTCATTGCAAAGTTGGGCCTGCACAGGTCTAAAGCATCGAGAAGAGTAGAAAAATGAAAATTGAAAAATAAAGCATTCATACCTTTCAGTTGTAGTTGGATCGAAGAAGGATCAATGTTGTTATAAATTGCTTTCTGCCTTGGCTTATTAGGTAATGAACCATTTTCCTTTCTCACCTCAGAACTCCTCAAAATGTTTTCCTTGGCTTTGACGTTAATCTCTTCGGATCAATCTTTTTGGAGTTTAGATAGCACCTCACTGTCCAACGGCTGACGAACCACCATAGGGCCATGTTGATGTGTAGACAAACCAGCTGTATAATTTTTCTTAGTGGAAGAACCCTCACGACCAACCTGACCATCGCCATGCAACATGAGAGCTCGATCATCAGTCCTCGTATGTATAATCCAGACATCATTCCTCACTTGATGAGATGAACAAGGATCCAATTTGGAAGATATACCCGACTTAGAATGGCTGAATCTGACAATGAGCCACTCGTGGGGAATAGGAAGGTCCGCAATCATATTCATCTGGTGAAAAAAGGCATGGGGCTTTAGACAGTCAGCTACCTGAATCATGAACTTACAACCAGTCTCCACTTTGCCCTTACATCTTGCATCCCTTCTTTTAGATAACGGCGTCCCAACAAGCACATCCGATAAACTTTTTCTTCTCCATCTGTTTAGGGATGATGTTAGAGGGGAACTCAAAACCACCCTGGATATCATGATCCACAACACGATCACCAAGTTCTATGCTCGTGCCACATACATTCGCATTACCCACAACATCCCTAATTGGAGAAAAGGAAGGAGAAGAAAGAACATCTTCATGCTGATTTTGATGTAAAATCTCCCCATCTTCTAGAACCAAGCTACTAGGGAGATCCTTCCTCTTAGAACCAAAGGACGAAGACCTAGACGAAATCGATGACGATCTTGAGATCGAATTTTCCACGAAAGAAGGTCCTGAACATTGCCCCTCACCGCTTAAATCGGCCATAAAGCTATAGGGAGATCTAAGCCACTCCCCCTGACCTTCGATGTTGGCACAAATTGAACAAGAGAGCAGCGATTGATAGGAAGGATGCTCTTGAGCGTCACCATTATCCCCAATCCTCGTATCATCGAGCTTCCCCAGGTCTCTGGGTTCACTTCCCATACTTAACACAATATGATTGTCACAGGGCCTAGGCATCACCGACATAGATCCATCTTGTAGCCCATTCGAAGACGAAGTGGGCTTTTCTCCCCCCAACAGCCCATTCGATCTGGGCCTAGCACAATTATGATTTGCCTGAATCACGGGACGCCAAGTAGTACCCAGTTGACCCGTCTTACGGTTCAACCGGTTCAACTCATCAAACTAATCAAACTTTGACTTATCCTTCTGTTCTCCCATCATAAAAGCTTGATTCAATGGACATGGTGTTGAAGCCATCACATCAGTACCCACATCATCCCTACCATATCCATGGCCCATATACTTTCCTATTAACGAGTGAGCATCCAGGCCTTTGTTAATCTTTATCTCTTCAGCAGCTAAAACCTCATTTTCCTTAATACCTGCTGACACCATAGACCTCTCCTCAGTGTCATATCTACTACCAGGCGGCAATTTAGGCATGACAGACATGCCAGAAACCTCTTTAGCATGCAACGTCAATGGAGGATGGGGGATTTCAAAATTCGAATCCCCTGCTTTGACCGCCACACGACCATGCGAACCCTCGGGACCCCCAATCGGAGAACCACCCCCAATCGGAGCACCACCATCAGAGATTCTCATAGCCGCCACTGACCTGCCAACTCCATTAGGGGCGAAGGGGATAACTTCTGGAGTATCCTTTGAGATGTCTCCTTCGATAGTAATTGCCACTGAAAAGTATCTCCCTCAATCAACCATAGACGTTAATCGCGATATCTTATGCAAATCTCCTCCTTCAATCTCCACCCGTGCCCATCGTAGTTCATCGCAAGATAGAGTCCTCTGGTCGATGGACCGTAAACCCCTGCACACCTGAGCGATAGCCCTGAAAATCTCCGACGTCCACAAATTAAAAGGCAGGCCCCAGATCCTCAGCCATCTCCACTTGAACAACGATTCATAATGAAGTTTGAAAATGTTTGGGGACCATCACTGGAAAACTAACACATCCTCCACCCACGAATCAGCATCCTACTTAGACAGGCGATTAGCGTCCTCAACCGAGGAGCAAACGAACAGTGCATGAAACTCATCAACGGGAATCCAGTGTAATGGAGAACTCAGACCCCTTGTAAGTTCCGACCCCTCCGCGATATCCTTCTAGTCTGCTGCCATCCGAAGTTGGGAACACGCAACAACTCTCAACCACACTTCCTCTTCTTGGTCATTGGTAGTATGCCAAACCTATAAGATCCAGTTGTGATCCCGCTGAGAAATAGAAACGCTCGTACTTCTCTTTCCTAAAAGATGATTCTTACTTATGTCAGCCGGAGAGGCTAAAACTGGGAACAACTCCCCATCATTGAAGATTCGAGGGAAAGAAGGTTTACTGAAGAAGTCCCAGAAATCCCGATGCAAAGTATAGGCCACATTTGACCATCCACTTTTATTGACCCCCGCCGGGATCATGATAGAGAACTCCCTCCCATTATAAAGAATCTCCGATACTCTCAGAAAAGGACCTTGATTGTTGAGTTTACCTTTCACCAACAGAACCCTTTTACCGTCATCCCTAGACCGGATGATAGCATCAGGCTCAACCTCTCGGCAAGCCAAGTCCAACACTTCACAAAACCATCCCACAAAATGGATTCTAAATCTTAAAAAAGCAGCGAAAGTTTTCCATCTCTCAGTGATACGGATCACACGAATGTTACCATCATATTCATCCCGAAAATCAAAAGATTTACGTTCAATTTGATCTAATAGATTAGAAACCACTCTTAAGTCATTGACTCACTAGGAGCAAATCCAAGCTGTCACCAATTTGAATTCATCTAAATCAAAATTCCAGTAGCATCGTCGTGCCCCTCAAGAAAAGCGGGATATCTTTCATAATGAATTTTGTAGTTTATTATACCTTTAAAGTATCGTAGAATCGTATACAATGCACACTAGAGCATACTACCTAGATTGTTTGTGTATCTACTCAACATTCCTATTTCAAAGGCGATGTCCAGCCTAGTCTAGTGTATGGTGTACATCAAGCGGGCAATCACTTGTGAGTATTTGTATTATGATACATGGTGACCTTTATTCTTCATCAATTTAGTGTTGTTTACAAGTGTGGTTGCTTATGTACAATTAAACATATCCAACCTTCTAAGAACCTTTTCAGTGTAGCTGGATTGCAAAATTACAATCTTATTGTTACTTCTAATAATCTTGATTCCCAAAATAACTTTGGCAACTCCTAGGTCTTTCATGTCAAATTTTTATGAAAAAAACGACTTTGTATCTTCGACACAAGATACATCAGTTCCAAAGATAAATATATCATTGACATACAAACTGAGAATAACACATGACTCTCCATTGGTTTTTGTGGAGTCATATCTTTCCATCATTGGATTAGAATCCATCACCACTGAGATTTTGTCAGAATTTTCTTTGCCCCTATTTTGGTGTTTGTTTCAGTCTATATAAAGATTTGATCAAATAACTCACTTTCTTTTCACTTTAGACATGACAAATCCTTATGATTGTTCCATGTAATTTTTTTTCTTCCAATTGGTCATTTGGAAAGGTAGTCTTTACATCCATCTAATGAATGATTAGGTCCTTAATCGCACAATTGAAATTAGCATCTTGATGGTCAAAATCCTTGCTACAGGGGCATAGTTATTAAGTGTAACGAGTTTGTTAGGTATATGTATTGTCAATCTCATGTCAAAACAACTGTATTGTAAAGTAAGTGTCAAGGCCAAGATAATGCTCCAAGTTCGGAAGAAAGAAGGCAAAGATGGACTAAAGACCTACAAGATCAAGACAAGTACCAAAAATGAAGATAAAATTCAAGATTCAGGTTGAAGACTCAATACAAAAAGGCTAAAGCTGAAGACTGACAAAAAAAAGGCTCATAGATGCTCATAACATGCACTAATCTCAAAAAATCTCTACACTTAGCACTATGCACTAAAGCCACTAAGAATAAACATAAGATTAAGTGTGAGGTGCTTAAAGGGGCCAAAATGCATTTGTAATTGTTCCCAAAAGTTAAAGGAAAAATGCCCAAAACCAAAAAATGGGACAGGACAAAGTGTAGAAAAATAGCAGACCCTGATCGATCACAAGATCTTGTGATCGATCACAAGTCAATTTTCAGGCAAAAAATAAATTCCGGAGAGTTGTGATCTCAGGGCCTGATCGATCACACTTCCCTGATCGATCACAGAAAAAGTGTGATCGATCACAGCCGCGGGTTTCACAAAAATCTGTTTCTATTTTTGAGATTCCAATCCGACTTTTCTCAGGACTTGTCCGTTTAAAAGAACTCTAATCCTATAGACTAAGATTAGTCTTAGCTCTATAAAAGGGTGATAATACCCTAGGTTTATAGAGAAGAAGAGAGAGCGATAAACAAAAAAGTGAAAGAATCTTGTCTGAGAAAACGGCTAGTCTGAAAGCCGGGAAGTTTGTGTGCTTACTGCGTATCTGAGCTTGTGCTATTGATAATACTTGAGTGATCTATCTCTCTGAGCATACTACATCATATATCAAAAGAAGAGAAGTTTATTGGCCATCCGTTACAAGGAAACTAGTGAATTACAAGACCCAAAAGCTTATTCTCTACTGCATTTTAAACTGTGGAAGAAAAGGTAAATCAGCTCACTAGAAGGAGCATCCACACTCAGTACACATTGAGATATCAACCTACATGAGGTAAACATGTACTTATTCATTAATTCATTGTTTGAATCCCTTCCGTCGGAGACATCGGAAGGAGTATTGCATTCTTTGGAGATATAGAGTGTAGGTTTAGCTTGCATAGCAAGTAGAAAGGGTTTTGTATGAATTTTACCTAGATTGTTTGTATTTTAATATGAATAAAATTACGAGAAGCTCTGGATTGAGCTTTAAGAGTGGACGTAGGCCTTAGTGCCAAACCACTATAAACTTTTGTGTTGTGGTTGTATACATTTTCTTTATTATGTGTTCATGTGATTGATGCAATTGTGTTTATTATATGCATTTTCAATTAAAAGCAAATTGACAAAATTGATACTAGAGACTTGAATCAATATAGTATCAAATTAATTAACAATGATTGTAAGATAAACCACAACAAATTAGGTTAATTAAAAAGAGTAAGACAAATCCTATTCACCCCCCTCTAGGATAGAATTTCACACTACTTTTATCATACACTTTTCAGCACCTTTGTTAATTTAGTGCATCCCCACAGATCAATACCTTTCCCTTTTTCATTCATTTACAACGGAAACATATAAGTCTATACATATTCAACTTCAAGTAATTTCCTGTTGACATTCCATTAATAATTTAAATCAAAATCTAAGAACTTATTCCATTAATAACTTCAAACCATCACTAGAAATTTGAAATGGTAATCTTAACAATCTAACAATAATCTAAAAATTCATTCACTTATTAAAATTCCATTCATAAACAAACAAAAATAACAATAGTCTATAAATCAATAATTCAGCTTAAATAAAATTAATAATTCTAATGACCTAAGCAATCCGTAGTCCTGTCTATAGCTTGTCTAATCATCAATCCCCATGCATTTCCTTTCCCTCGTTATTTGTGGTGTTGAATTGATTGAGTTTGATAGACTCGGTAGAAAAAGTGTAATGCTATATAGAAGTGTGGTCAAGACTTGCATGATACGATTAAAATAGAAAAATAGGAGTAGAAAAGAGATAAGACAATACATATATAAAAATACGATCTTCAAATTACTTTTTTTTTCTAATTATACTTTACTTTAGCACATGCTGTAAAATTCCTTTTAAACGTATAACATTCTTTACAATCTTTCTTTAACAATTCTATATTAGTTAACATTTAATACTATAAGAAAATATGTTAACAGTATAATGATAATGTGTAGACATGTAAACAATACTATAATAGCGACAATATAGTACAATACAATCTAATCTAATGCATGGGTAAGCCAATGGCAATGCAATATGATATGATGTCAGTGTCACTATTTTATGTCTAGTGAAAAGAACCATATGTTACACCAATTTTTCTTCGGTACAAAGAGCCATGTGATTCACCAATTTTATCTCTAGTGAGAAGAGCCACATGATTCACTAATTTTCTCTGGTGAGAAGAACCACGTGATAACCATTTATAATCCCTAGTAAAAGGGCCATTCACACCATAAGCCAGGTGTGCTGAGCATCATCAATGTTTCCCCTTTGATGATGAATGGTGACTTCAACCATACGCTTGCATTACTTTAACTCTTTATCAATTTTAATCAATACAATCACTTCTTTACACTCAAAACTATAACAATGTAGTCTCTAATTTATAGAGTACAATACTAGTTCAAAATCAATGGAGTTTGCTTGAGCAGTTAAGTATTTTCATTGAATCTTTTTAAGAAACTCTATAACAGTACATACAATACATTAACAATGATCTTTATCGCCATTCTTATATCAATACAATAGCTTTTCAATATCTATAACTTCATATCAATGGAACTTTATTAATGCTTTCGATACTAATAGTAAACTATCTTATACAATACAATTTTTCATATGCTTTGATCTATATGATAGTCTATACTTCAAGGGATTTCAAAATCATACTTATACATATTAAAAACAATTACCTTTTTCTATAAAAATTCCGTCTTTACCTTCTTAAGAAATCCTTCAATGGTTCTTAACATATTTACTTGAACACTCATTCAAAACTTATGTAAAACTTGTGAAAACTCTAAAAAACAAGATCAATAGTTTGAGATAACTAAGAACCTAAGTAAAAATGATAAATTACATAATTTCTTATCTCTTTGTTGAATCACAAACCCTTTCCTAGCTTTGTTCTTCATAAATCCTTCAAATCCTTCAAATCCTAGTTTTTTCCTTGATTTTCCTTTTCTCCTTTGTTCTTTGTGTTTTTTGGTCAATTTAGGTCAAGTTTAGTCCTTTACATAGATTTCATAAGAGTCCTAGATAAAGTAGAACCCTAACTAAGCCAAAATTTGAAGTTTCCAAAGCCAAAAATTCATTTCTCCCGCTTTTGAATCGATCTAGGGTGCTCCTGGCTTAATCCAGAGTGTTTTCAGACAATTTTCTAAGACCAAAGAAGTGTTGACTCAATCCAAGATCAATTTGCTAAGTTCTAGATCGAGCCTCTAAGTGATGGTTCAATCTAGGTAGATCTGACTCGAGCTGGACAGATTCTTTTTTCAGCTTTTGCCTCTTCATGCTAAATCACTCATAACTTTCTTAGAAAACTCAAATTCACTCACCGTTTATTTTGCTGGAAAGTAGAATTTAAGAAATTTTCAAGTGCATAAAGTTGATACTCTAATTCACCCTAAATTTTTATTTGTGAATTTTTACCTCAAATTTGCTGGCTTGTCCGTGCAGACACATTACAAGAAAATGATCATAACTTCTTTTATGAAACTCCTATTCAGTAACCAGTTCTTGGGTTGAAAAATAGACTTTAAGACCTTTCCGATGATGTAAGGCTTAATTACTAATTCTTTCTAAATTTGTACAAGTTTGTCTCTAAAGTTACATAAATTTTTAGATCATTATAGAAGAGTCCAAACCCTTCTAAATGTGTGCAGAACATGTGTAAAACATATGTGCGACACGTGTATGACATGTGTATGAAATTCATGTGAACATGTATGTGAGGGGTGTTACACTCTCCCAGCTTTAAAATAAATTTTTTCCTTTGAATTTGATATACCTTGAGTGCGAAATAAGTCTGGATACTTTTCCTTCATCTCATCTTCGTCTTCCTAAGTTCCTTCTTCGTAGGTGTGGTTACGCCATAAGACTTTCACATAGGGAATCACCCTTACGCATAGAGTCTACTCCTTTTTGTCTAGTATATGAATGGGTTTCTTTTTATAAGATAAATCACTCTTGATTTGCAACGGCTCATACTCAATTACATGTGATGGATCCATGATGTACTTCTTTACACATTATAAACATGTGGCAATTCCGGTGGCAATGCTAACTCATAGGAAACCTCTCCTTTCCTTTTCAGAATCTTAAAGGGTTCAATGAATCTAGAATTAAGTTTACCTTACTTCCCAAACTGCATCACACCCCTTGCTGGTGAAACTTTCAAGAATACATGATCACTTATTTGGAATTTAAGTTCCCATCTTCTTTTATCTACATAGCTCTTATGTTGACTTTGTGCAGTCAATAATCTTTCTTTGATTAACTTGATATTCTCAATAGTAATTTAAAATAACTCAGGTTCAATCAATTTTTGTTCACCAACTTCTTCCTAGGAAATGGGAGTTCTACACTTCCTTCCATATAGAGCCTCGAATAGGGCCATTTGGATACTCACCTGATAACTATTGTTGTAAGAGAATTCAACTAATGCAAAATGTTCATCCCAGCTTCCTTTAAGATCACCAACAAATGAACTAAGCATGTCTTCCAATGTCTGTATAGTTCTTCTCAACTATCCATCAGACTATGGATGAAAAGCCATATTAAAATCTAGTCTTGTCCCCAAAGCTTGTTGTACGCTTTTCCAAAATCTAGAAGTTAAACATGGATCATGATCTAATACAATTCCAATGGGAATACTATGAAGTCTCACAATCTCGTTGATGTACAAATTGGCAAATCTATCTATTGCATAATTCACTTGAACTAGTAGGAAATGGGCAGATTTTGTCGATCGGTCCACAATAACCTAGATAAAATCAAATCCTCTTTTGGTCTTGGAAAGTCCACTAACAAAGTCTATAGTAACATGTTCCCATTTCCATTCTAGAATATCCAATGAGTGTAACAGTCCGATGGGTTTTTGATGTTCAACTTTAACCATCTGACAAGTCAAACACTGAGATATAAATTCAACAATCTCTTGCTTCATGTTTTACACCAAAACTATTCCTTTAAGTCCTTGTACATCTTTGTACTCCCTGGATGAATTGAATAAGTAGAGTTATATGCTTCCTTTATGATTTCTTCCTTGAGTTTAGAGTCATTAGGTGCACATAGTCTTTTCCCATACCATAAAGATCCATCATCCTTAAGTACAAAATCAAATTTCAAACCCTTTCTGACTTCTTTAATGATCTTCAGAGATTGTAGGTCTACTTTTTATGTTTCTTTAACCCTTTCATTCAATACTGGTTGAACTCATAGACTACGACCACACAAGCCAACTCGCCTAAAGATTTTCTAGTAATTGCATCTACAACTACATTAGCTTTCACTAGATGGTATGGGATCGTGCATTCATAATCCTTGATAAGTTCAAGCCATCTTCGCTGCCTCAAGTTCAAGTCTCTCTATGAAAACAGATACCTTAAGTTCTTGTGGTCAGTGTTGATCTCACATGGAACCCCACACAAATAGTGCCTCCATATCTTGAGTGCAAAAACCACTATAGCAAGTTCCAAGTTGTGAGTTAGATAATTTTGTTCATAAGGCTTTAGTTGTCTTGAGGCATAGGCAATTACCTTTCTTTCTCGCATCAATACACAACCAAGTCCTTTGTGAGAAGCATCACTGTAAATCATATACTTTTCTTCAGTGTTGGACATCAAAGTCAAAATTGGTGCGGAGATCAAACAGTCCTTTAACTCTTGGAAACTCTGCTCACAGGCTTCATTCCAATCAAACTTGACATTCTTCTGAATTAACATAGGCAAAGCTCCTAAAATGCTCAAAACACCTTCCACGAACCTTCTATAGTAACTAGCTAAACCTAAAAAACTACAAATTTTAGTCACATTCGTAGGACTTGGCCAATTCACGTTGCTTTTATGTTCATGGGGTGTTTAAATATTCCATCCTTAAAGATCACATTCCCCAAGAAAGAAACTTGATCAAGCCAGATTCACACTTCTTAATGTTTGTAAGGAAATCACATTCCCCAAGGGAATTTGGCATACAATTTATGGTCTCTTAATGTTTGTAAGGAAATTTGAAGATGTTCCTCATGTTCTTCAACACTTGAGTAGATTGAAATGTCATCAATGAACATTATTACAAACTTATTCAAATTTGGTCAAAAGACTTAATTCATTAAGTCCTTGAACACTACAGGGACATTCATTAGTCCATATCTTATTCTGAAGGCAGTTTTTAGTATATCATTGCTCTTGATCCTCAATTGATGGTATCCAGATCAAAGATTAATCTTTGAAAAAACCTTTGCACCATGTAGTCGATAAAAAATATCATCAATACAAGGAAATGGGTACTTGTTCTTCACTGCAACCCGATTCAACTACCTGTAGTTTATGCACAACCTTATGGATCCATCATTCTTTCTAACAAATAAAATTAGGGCACTCCATTGTGAAACACTAAGGCAAAAAAATCCTCTATCAATAAGGTCTTATGTTGCACTTTTAACTCTTTCAACTCTGTTGGTGCCATAGAAATAGGCTTAGTGGCTTCTATTAGTTCTATTACAAATTTAATATCCGTTTCAGGGGGTAATCCAGGAAGATCGTTTGGAAACACATCACCGAAGTCTCTGACAACGGATATGTCTCCAAGATTTAGTCAATTTCCTTGGTATATAGTGACAAAAGCTAGACATCCTAGACCCCCTTTCTGTAGTAATCTCTCAGCTTAAAGAGCATAAACGAGCTTAGGCAAGCTCCTAGTCTCCTTGAACACCACCCTAGGATGATCAAGAATGTCAAAAGTGATTTCCTTACCGTAATAGTCAACCTTGGCACAATAGCCAGCAAGCCAATCCATGCCTAAAATCATATAGAAGTCTGAAATGTCTAGTAGGATCAATCTGCTAGCATGTCGATCCCGCCGAGGTGGATAACACATCCCTTACATACAAAGTCAGAATGCATAGTTGTTCCAATTGGAGTAGATATGGCTAGTTTAAAGTCCAATGGTTCTGGTGTAATATCAATGTAGTCCACTAAACTAGTAGATATAAATGAATGCATAGATCCATGATCAATCAAAACTCTAATCTCATAATCAAATAAAAGAATGATACCTGTCACCATGGTATCGGAAGCCTCCACATCCTTCTTAGTCAATGCAAAGACATGTCCACGAACCTTGCGTTTTAGTTTGACAGTAGCTTTATCCCCTTGGTCCGTCTTCATGAGTGGACAATCTTTAATCATATGGCCTATCCTTCAGCATTGAAAATAGGCTCTAGTCTTGATGTAGCATCTAGTGCATGCAACTTTATCTTGCTAGGTTCTTGATTCTTTCTCAGTCACAACCTACCTCTTAAAGGTTTGAGTGTTGTCATTCCCCTTCTATAATCCTCCTTAGATTGGATGCTTCTTAGTCTAATCACGAACTAAAGGTACCTCTTCACATTCGAGCTCCATGATCATGGCGGTCTCCACTATATCAGTAAAAGACCTTACTCAATGAGTAGCTAGCCTATTTCAGATTCCCATGCATAGTCCCCTTTAGAACTTCATAGCCTTTCTTTCCCCATCCCTTGCAATATGGGGAGCAAACCTGGCCAACTCCATAAATTTGGCATTGTATTGCATAAAGGTCCTTTTCCCTTGAGTGAGCTCCATGAATTCAAGCTCCTTTTTACTTCACGTACACTCCGTAGAAAATAGTACTCATGAAAAGCTTTAAAGAAGATGTCCCATGTGAGTGGTTCACCCTCTCTTAGTGGTAGTGTGTCTTTGGTGGCCCTCCATTAGTGTTCAGCCTCTCCTTTCAGCATGAATATGGCAAAGAAATCTTTTTGAACCTCCGTACATCCTATGACATCAAAGATCTTTTTTAGCTGCATCTGCCATGCTTCCACTTCTAATCGATCAGAGTAGCCATGGAACTCTAAAGGCCCCATTTTTGTAAACTATTAGAAAGCATTAGTTCCATGCTCAATGTTCCTATCTCTTGCAACCACATGGCATTGTACTACCTCAGCTAGTTCCCTAATAGCTCTATATGCTCCATTTTTGCCCTCAGTCTCAACATGATCAGCAAAAATGGGATACCTATGTGGTGGCATCATTTCCTAAACATAATCAAATAAACTTAATGTCAAACATCTAAAATATTAAATCATCCTCAAATGTGTCATAATTTATCAAAACAAGATCAAATCATACCATCTTAAATTCTAATATGTTTCTAAGATCTCATTATAGTGTTCTGATGTTCCTTTCCTATGATTCTCTAGTTTAGACTATTTCTAGACTTCTTTCTAATATTTCAAACTAGAACTTTCTATTTTTCTTCTAAGTCTAAAACCCAGAGCTCATTCAAAGATGTCTACAAAATCTTAAATCTTGCACTCTGATACCAAAACTATGGTGACCCAAAATTGTCATTCATAGAATACATTTTGGAGACACAATACGTTCATTCATTCAATCTTGAGATTGTCCCATTCATTGCATAAATTTATTTATTTATTTTTACATTCATCACTTTACTTTTATCATACACTTTTAAGCACCTTGGCTAATTAAGTGCATCTCCACAGATCAATACCTTTCCCTTTTTCATTCACTTGCAGTGAAAACATATAGGTCCATACATATTTAACCTCAATTAATTTCTTCTTGACATTCCATTAATAATATAAATCAAAATCTGAGAAATTATTCTATTAATAACTTCAAACCATCACTAGAAATCTGAAATGGTAATCTCAACAATCTAAAAATTCATCTACTTATTACAATTCCATTCTTAAACAAACTAAAATAACAATAGTCTATAAATCAATAATTCAACTCAAATTAAACAAATAATCCCAATGATCTAAGTAATCCATAGTCTCGTTCATAGCTTGTCCAATCATCAATCCCCGTGCCTTTCCTCTTCCTTGTTATCTGTGGTGTTGAGTTGAATGATTTTGATAGACTCAGTATAAAAAGTGTAATGTTATACAGAAGTGTGATCAAGACTTGCCTGATACGATTAAAACAAAATAAATGAGAGTAAAAAGGATATAAGACAATACAGATACAAAAATACAATATTTACATTATTATTTTTCCAATTATACCTTACTTTAACACATACTGTAAAATTTCTTTTGAACATATAACATTCTTCGCAATCTTTCATAACTTTTCTTTAACAATTCTATATTAGTTAAAATTTAATACTATGAGAAAAGTACGTTAATAGAACAATGGCAATGTCTACGGTATAATACAATTTAATCTCATGCATGGATGAGCCAATGACAATGCAATATGATATGATGTCAATGTCACCATTTTATCTCTAGTGAAATGGGACACATGATACACCAATTTTATATCCAATACAAAGAGCCATGTGACTCATCAATTTTATCTTCGGTGAAAAGAGCCACATGATTCACCAATTTTATCTCCGATGAGAAGAGCTATGTGATTCACCAATTTTATCTCCGGTGAGAAGAGCAACATGATTCATCATTTTTTCCTCCGACGAGAAGAGCCACGTGATAACCATTTATAATCCCTAGTAAAAGGGTCATTCACACCATAAGCCAGGTGTGTTGAGCATCATCAATGTTTCTCCTTTGGTGATGAAGGATTGAAATGTGACTTCAACCATACAATTGCATTACTTTAACTCTTTATCAATTTAATCAATACAATCACTTCTTCACACTCAAAACTATAGTCTCTAATATATATAACAATACTAGTTCAAAATCAATGGAGTTTGCTTGAGCAGCTAAGCATTTTCATTAAATCCTTTTAAGAAACTCTATAATAGTCCATATAAAACATTAACAATGATCTCTATTGCAATTCTTGTATCAATACAATAGCTTTTCAATATCTATAACTTCATATCAATGGAACTTTATCAATACTTTCAATACTAATAGTATTTTTTTGAAAACTATCTTATACAATACAATTTTTCACAGGCTTTGATCTATATGATAGTCTATACTTTAAGGGATTTCAAAATCATACTTATACTGAAATTCTATCCTAGAGGGGGGTGAATAGGATTGAATGCACTATTTTTGATTAACTTAGTTTTCCTTAATTTATTTGTTCAATTATGTTATTTAATCTACTAATTAATGTGTGAGAGTTAGGTGATTGAATTATCCTTTGTGACTGGGCTTATTAATACTTAATTTAATAGCACACAAGGATGATTACATGTATAACTACTCCAATGAACACAAAGTAAAGATATCACACACAACCACAAGACAAGTATTTATAGTGGTTCGGCAGTCAGGCCTACGTCCACTCCTAAAGCTCAATCCAAAGCTTCCGTAATTTTATTTAGATTGAAGTACAGACAATCTAGGTAAAATTCACACAAAACGCTTTCTACTTGCTAAGTAAGCTTTACCTACACTTTATGCCTCTAAAGAATGCAACACTCCTTCCAGTGTCTTCAGAGGAAGGGATTCAAACAATGAATAATTTAGTAAATATAGATTTACCTCATATAGGTTGATATGTCAATGTATACCAGTGGTGGATGCTTCTTCTGATGAGCTGATGTACCTTTTCTTCCACAGTTAAAAAATGTAACTGAGATTGCTTTTCTTCCTCTTTTGATATTCAATGTAGAACACTTGGAGAGTGATCAAGAAAGTATTTGCAGCAGCACAAGATTACTCACTCAATAACAACTAGGTTTTTTGGCATTCAAACTAGCCATTTTTTTCAAACAAGAATTCTCTCTTTTACGTATTTGTCTCTCCTTTGATTCTAAGGTATTATTCCCCTTTTATAGAGCTAAGTCTAATCTCAATCCATAGGATTAGAACACTTTCAAATGGACAAGTCCTAAGAATCCTCAGATTGGAATCTCCAAAATAAAATATGATTTTTATGAGATTCGTAGCCATGATTGATCACACAATTTTCGTGAGCAATCAAGAAAGTGTGATCAATTAGGGTCTGAGCTCACAACTCTAGGGAATTCAATTTTGGCCTGAACTTTGACTTATGATTGATCACGAGATCTGTGATCGATCAACTATGATCAATCAATCGTGATCAATCACTGATCTTGTGATCAATCAGGGTCTACTATTTTTCTGCACTTTGTTCTGTCCCACCTTTTTGGTTTTGGATCTTGTTCTTTCATCTTTTTGGGATAACCACAAATGTATTTTGGCCCTTTTTAGCACCTCACACTTAATCTTATGTTTAATCTTAGTGACTTTAGTGCATAGTGCAAAGTGTGGATATTTTTCGAGGTTAGTGCATGTCATGAGCATCCATTCAACATTTTTTTGTCAGTCTTCAGCTTTAGCTTCTTTACACTGAGTCTTCAACTTGGATCTTAAACTTGTTCTTCTCCTTTGGTACTTGTCTTAATCTTGTAAGTCTTTAGTCCTTCTTTGCCTTCTTTCATTCGAGCTTGGAGCACTATCTTGGACTTGACACTTACTTTACAACTCAACTGTTTTGACATGGTATTGATAATACATAAACTTAACAGTAAGGAGCACTGGATGGCTATTAAGCTTGATATGAGCAAGGCTTATGACCAGGTGGAATGGGACTTTCTAATCACTTCAACGATGACAATGGGTTTTTCCCCGAAATGGTGTTTGTGGATCTATCAATGTATTTCATCTCCAGTTTTTCAAAATTTTCTCGATGGTTCCCTAGGTAAACCTTTTTGCCTGGGTCATGGTCTCAGGCAAAGAGATCCCCTCTCCCCATACCTTTTTCTCCTCACTCTTGAAGGTTTGTCTAGGATGCTCCATTCTACTACCCAAAATGGTCCTCTCTAAGGCATTAAAATTCGCCATAACTATCCACCGATATCACATCTCCTCTTTGCCAATGATTGCCTCTTGTTCTCCAAAGTCACCATTTCAGCTGCCAACAATATTCTTCATTGTATTGATCTTTTCCAACAAGCCTCTGGTCAACAGATTAATTATGATAAATCAGAAGTTTTCTTTTGTCATCAAACTCCTATGGATGTGAGGACCAACATAGGCCACCTTTTACAAATATCACATTCGTCCTACCTGGGTACATATCTTGGTATTCCTTCGACCATTGGTAGCAAAAAAAAGGAGTTTTTTTAGTTACATCATAGATAGGGTGGCTCACAAATTGAAGGGTTGGAAAGAACAACTTTTATTACAAGGAGGCAAGGAAATTCTTATCATAACCACAACATCCTCTATGCCAGTCTATGCAATGTCATCTTTTATTCTGCCTCTCTCCATAAGCTCACAAATTGATTAAAAAAAAACAACGGTCTTTCGGTGGGGCTAGAAAAATGATGAAAGTTGTATCCATTGGATTTGGTGGGAAAATTTAAGGACTCTAAAAATGATTGGGGGGATGGGTTTTCGAGACTTAAAAGCCTCAAATTTGGCCCTTCTAGCAAAGCAAGGTTAGTGACTTATTCAGCATCTAGACTCTTTGTGTGCCCAGGTATTGAAAGCTATTCACTACCCCCAAGACTCATTTTCTATGCAATTCTATTCATTGATCAGGATCTTAGGGTTAGCAAAGTATCCTAAAAGGAATGCATCTACTACAAAAACATTGTATTTGGATTATTGGTAATGGGGCCTCTGTGGAAATCTGGAATGATACATGGATTCCATCTTTAGCTTCGGGGTGACTCAGTTTTCCAAATCCACACATTCCTTCTCTTCATCTGGTCTCCTCCTTAATTGATCCTCTACCTGTACATGATGTCTGGATAGGATTGCTCCTTTTCTCACTTCCTCTAAGTTGGCTGTTATTAATGAAATTCACATTTTGCCCCATATCTAGGAAGATCACATAGTCTAGAAGCCAGATAAAAGGGGATATTTCTTAGTCAAGTCTGGTTATGCCTTGCTTATATCCAACCCTACTACACAACCAACCCCACCTCATATAATTGTCTGGAAATCAATATGAAAATCCTCCTTTCCAAATAAAATCAAAGTTTTCTTTTGGTGAGCTTGTTAGGATGCATTACCGGTGCGGAAAAACCTTCATTTAAGAATGCAACACATCTCACCTTTGTGCCCATGTTGTCAATATCCACAAGAATCAATTCTCCATTGTTGTGTCGCATGCCCATTTGCCACAGACATTTGGTGTCGTCTCCATCTTCCATCGTCATTACTTCATTCATCTCATACCTCGTTCATTGAATGGTTCATGACAGTTCTTGCCTTTAAAAATCCCTCAAAAGAGGTTTCAAATAGTCTCTTCCTCAAAGTCTCTCTGGGTTGTTGGCTAATTTGGTGTGCTCAAAATGATGTATGCTTCAATGCAAGGGTTGTTGATTCTTCTTTTGTGGTTCATCATTTCTAAACATATCTCAAAGATATGCAAGACTATGTCATCCATCCTCCATCTGTCTTAAAAAAACTTACCCTATAAGAAGAAAATGAATTGGAACCCTCCTCCACCAGGTGTACTTAAAGTCAATACAGATGCTGCATGTCCAAAATCAGGAGGAAAAAATTTGGTAGCGGTAATTGCTCATGATGATGCAGGTTTTAAGCTTGGTTCGATGACAATTCAGATGGATGCCATTCCGGTCTTAACCGTAGAGATCACTGTTATCATGTGGGGGTTGAAGTTAGCCCACCAGCTTTCTACAAATATTCTCATTTTGGAATCAGATTAGGCTATCACGGTAGATTACATAAATGGCCCAATTGATCGTTGTCCATGGTCTTTCAAAGCTCTTGTGGTCGATATAAAGGAAACAACTAAGCGTTTTCAACTATGTAATATTACTTATATTAATCATGAAGCAAACTATTGTGCTCATGAGATGGCCCAACTTGGACTACGTCTTCTCCACAGAGGTAGTGGTGGAATTCGATGGTCCTTGCCAAGCTCCTCTTCTTTTGTTTGACTCCACTATACCTATCTTTTTTAAATAAATAAATAAACTAAATGATGAACCCACAATTCCCTTTTCCTTAAAGTGTAAGAAACGTCTTAGAAGCTACTTTGTTTACTACAATTGGACTGCAGACCACAATTTTCAAAACAGATTTCCATAGGGCCAAAACTTCCCTGGAGCACCACAATGATATATAAACAAAAGTTAGTAAAGTTGAAGTTATTATTGCCACTAAAGTCAGCTTAAAGGACAAGGATGTTTACACTTAAAAAAGCGTTCTTTTTTTCTTTTCCTCCTTAGTTTGGTTTAGTTTAGTTTTTGTTTTTTTGTTTTTTTTTGTTTTAATCATTGCCTTCTTAATTCCTACCAAAAAAATTCACAACTTGATGATCAAGCATTATATTAGGGGTTTTGTCAGTACTTGACGCTACATGGTGCCCCATGAATGGTGGCTCAAGCTTGACATATATATTCACGTAGCAAAGGATATCATCCCTTATATTAGTTATCCATGCATTCCAGAAGAAGCAACACTACAAAAAATAATACCCGCCACTAAATATAAAAACATCTCCACTAAGATTTTTAGTGGCAGCTAGGCACTTGCCATTGAAAGTAGCGTTGTTGATTCTTTTAGTGGCGACCGCAGCAGCGGTTTTCATAAGCACCACGGATAAATTAACTTATTAGTGGCACCCACTGGCCGCCAATGATACTAACACAAAATTTTTAGGGGCGGTCGTGCAGCTGCCACTAATAGTGATGTAAAACATTTAGTGGCGGCCACCTACTTATACTAAAACAAGATTATTAGGGGTGGCCATGTGGCTGCAATTAAGGGTGGCCACCTGGCCACCACTAAAGAAATTTGTTTTTATTTTGTTTTAAAAAGTGATAGGAATCATATAAACTATGTCACTTTATATATTACCTAATAGTTCACAGTTTAAATAACAATTTGTCATGTTATATATCAAAATACAAACAAAGTATTCATAAAAATAATAATATAAACAAAATGAAATAAGTCTAATGGAAGTCCAGAGATCTTCCGCACGCAAGATAAGCCATCAATCTCGATGTTACTCTCTCACTGCCAAAATTTTTTTATTTTATTAGTCTACTTAATAATATCAATTAAAATTTCTAAAAGCTAATTATAAAAAAAAATTATACAAATGATTGTTAAACATGATTCAAGTATCTTTTTCATTTCAACGATTTGTGCATAGAGCTCTTATGTTTCCCTCCTTTGGGCTGCTTCTCTCTTTTCATATGCCCTACTTCAAGCTGCTCTCTTTTTATATTCCCGTATTTGATTTGCATTAGTCTCTCATCTATTTTAGCTCACTCTTCAAATCATTAACTTTTTTATCATGTGTATTCAAGGATGACCCAAAAACACTAGTCGGACTTACATAGAAACCAAGCCCTCATACCCGACCATGTCTCTCTGGTCCCATGACCTGAGAATACACATCAGTTCGAGAAGTCAAGTCTTGTGACCCCTCAGGCTGTGAAGTCAACAACTCTTGTATATGATGCTATAACAACATGACATTAAGTTAGTATAATAAATATTTTTATTAAACATAACGATATTGCAAATATGTTTAATTATTTGGATTACTTAACATTCACACACAATTTTATCTGCAACTTCATTATTCATCTGCTAACCTTGCTTATTTACATGAGTTTTAATAAATATATCAGCACAGGAAGGCTCAACAGATCACTTCTAATACTGGAAAAAATAAATGAGAATTAAATACAATCAAGTATACATATTACACTAAAACACACAATAGATTACAACATTTACCTCCTCGTGGCGTACTCTTGCAAAACTCTTTGTCCCTGATGTGTGAAGAAAATTTTGCTTAGACCAATTTGCTTTATTTCTTTCATTTATCCTCTGTAATTGCAAAGATTGTATTTTAGTATAGAAACTTATTAAAGTAAAAAATAAATAATTATTTTAAGATTGAAACATACTCTCCCTTTGTCTGAATTTCAAAACTTAACAAGCATATGCCACTGATCCACAACCACACAGGGAGGCACAATTGCATGTGAATCTTTCGATGATACGTAATATCTCTCTTTCAACTTATTCTTATAGGTCTTCCATTTGGTTCCAAGATGACGGTTAAATTTATCCTACAACACAGTTGAAGTCTAAGAATATTTTAAGAATCATGTTATTGCAATAATTTGTGAATATTAGGGAAAATAAAAAATAAAAAATAATTATACTTGCTAAGACTCGTGCTCATGCCGCATTCTTTGGCTCTTCCCCCATTGCATGCCAATTTGAATGGTGTATAGACAATAGTTAACCATTTCTAGTGATTACTCCACAATACAAAGTGAGTGTTGCAGTAGTGTCACCTATTAGTTGCCCATCTACAAAAGTAATTTCTATTTTTCTCCTTTCCTTAGATTCGCTAATCGTTTGCATACTATGGGACCCCGTCCCTTTTTACTTGCAGGTGAGTTTTGAGTCTCCATCTATTCAAGAAGATCAAACATTTTTAAATTTTAAGAATATATATATGAAATAATGATTTTCTTCAATTTCAAACAACGAATTTATACTAACAAGAATAGTAAAAAAAACATAAAAACACACTTAGATGCTACAACTTTAAACATATTTTTAACAATATCCATATAAGTTCTTATGCGAGTTAACTAACATTATCCATTAAGAAGATACCTGCTTGCTAAGTTGGTAAAGTCTGTGTGTGTGTGTGTGTGTGTGTGAAAGAGAGAGAGAGAGAGAGAGAGAGAGAGAGAGAGCGAGAGAGAGAGAGAGCATCTTTCTTCCTTGAAGTTTTAGTTCTCTAACTGCTAGGAATTTTCACATAAGTTATTC
>JAOXJP010250579.1:0-28183 GCA_025762735.1 Platanus orientalis
GTTGATGTTGTCACGCCCTAAAACCCACACACAAAAATTGGGGTAATATAAGGAAATGTACATGCACAACGACACAGATCTCGGAGTGTGACATTACCCTTTCCTTGCATGAGGGGTTTCTTACTTAACTTACTGATTTGCAGCATGTATATTTTTTTTTTCATTCTTTTTCATTCTTTTATCCAATTACTATCATCAGTTACCAAACATTCATAGCAGAAGCATAATCATAAGATAATTACATCCATCCATAAAGTTCAACGGAATATAAACACACCCATTTTTAAACTCGCAGCGGAAGATAACAAGAACCTCCAATTTCCATATCAAATAACTACTACTCTCATCCATCAAACTAAACAAACCCATAAACATCTAAATGGTACTATCAAATAGGCCATCTAAATGGGCCAACATCATGCTCATCACTTCAAGTAAAAGTACTAACTAACCAACTCAAATCATGTCTCAAAATCCTAAACTGTCTTATACATGAGTGCTGAAAATAAACAAACAAAAGGAAATAACATGGACGGTCCACTCATCCCCACGAACCGTCTCTCTGGACTGCACCTGCAAAGGATCCTGTGTTATAGAACGCCATCTAAAAGGGTGTTAAAAACATGGGTAAGCTATAAAGCCCATGAGAGAACATACATAATGTCCCACAGAATAAATTGTATGTCACAAGTACAAAATGATGCCAAATCAGAACAGATGAATATGTAAGAGTCGACTACTACAGCAATGACCAGAATCTAACAAGAGTGCAGAAGTAATAAGCCAAACTAACAAGAGTCTATAACTAAAATCAGCCAAGCATAACTCATAAAGAAAGTGCAACATGTAATGTAATTATTTACTTAAAAAATACTTATAAATAAATAGGCCTTAACACCTCTCAAATAAGCTGCATTAGCTAATAGATCTCAAAATTGATGCAAGCTCATGGAAGCCTAATACAACTCTCAACTCATGTAACCCATGAAGGGTTTCCACCAAAACACACATCGGATCAAAACAACTCAACTCATGTAGGGTTCCTGAACCAAATCTCATCAAAACATCCTGTATCAAGTCTAACGGATTAGCCCATGTAGGGTTTCTAACAAAACTAAAATCATGTAACTCATGTAAGGTTTCTGCAAAATAGAAATCTTGTATGACCCATGTAGGGTCCTTGACAAAACTGAAATCTCGAACAGAAAGGGTGGACAACTAATGCTGTCTTCACCTATTAATGCCATTCGGTGATTGGGTCCAAAAATGGGGTCATAAGACTAATGTAGCCTACAAAAATCCCCCAGGGCATCAAGGGTTAGCTCGCAAAAATCCCCCGGGGCATCAAGGGTTAGCCCACAACTAGTGCCGTCTTCACCTATTAATGTGACTCGGTGATTGGGTACCTAAACTGAAATGGGCCAATAGACCAATATAGCTCGCAAAAATCTCCCAGGGCATCAAGGGTTAGCTCACAAAAATCCCCTAGGGCATCAAGGGTTAGCTTGTAAAAATCGCCCAGGGTATCAAGGGTTGGTGGGCAACTGTTGCCGTCTTCACCTATTAATGTCACTCGGTGATTGGGTCCAAAACAAAATCCCTGGAATCAGAACGATACTTTAAAATTAATGCATATATAAAGTAATATGTAATGGCATAAAGATACAATGTAAGAGAAATCCAGGTGATAAAACTCATAAGTGAGACCATGTAAAGACCATACCTAAAACCAAATGGAAATTGGTAGCTCAAACTTACACCAAAACCAAGTGCTGGGAAATTCCACTTCTAACGTTTTAAAACCAACGATAATGTAAAAGTCCTAAACAAGTCAGGCATGTGGATGCAAGGATACTAATATGGAGCTCATCAAATCAAGTGTAATTGGATAAAATCAAGTGGAAAACATAATAATAGCATCAATGAGAAATTAGCATACAAGATATCATAAGCAATATATCCCGAAGTCAATTAAGGTAAGTAAAGACTACTAACTAGCAATGATGATATGGATAAGAATCTCATCTATGGGGAAATAAAGCCAAACATCAAGTATAAGGAGTAGAAATCATTTTCCCCTTTTTACTTTCATATGGATTCAACGTTTTTACATTTAATCATAGAGAGAAGCTTAGGATTTCAATGAATTCATGATAGTAGTAAAATAGAAGAATTAAATCTTAACTAATACGTACACAAATTAGAATAAATTTAACCATTTACGAATAGAATCCAGAATTTCATGTAATCAAGTTCCCTACCAAAGTGTAATAGAAATAAATCACTCCATAGAATAGTTGAAATCATCAAATTCACATAGATTTAGCAAGAAGTAATGAAAATCTATCATCTCACCTAAAATGGCTACCAAAATAAAGGAGAGGGCAGAGAAATAATAAGGGTAGAGCAATCAACTTGAAAACTCACTAATCCACAATGGGTTTAGTGTTTGGATAAAGGAAACTTACAAAACTTCCACCACAAGGCAACAAAAAATGAAGAGAAATTGAAATCTCACCCAAACTAAGGATTTCCAATGAATAGAATGACTATAATTCAACATAGTAGCATATCTTGTGTGGAAACTCACATAATCTCATTGATTTGCAAATCAAGTGATGAAATCTTGTAGGTCTTAAAAGATTTCACTATCAAGTGATATAGAAATCAAAATACTAATCAAACCAAGTGATAATCATGAAGAAATCTGTAAGAGAACAAATGAATAGAACACCAAGTATGTAAACTCACTAAAATCTCATAGATCTTCAAATCAAATGATGTGAACCCACTAAGACTTCATAGATTAACAATCAAATGGTAAAGAAACTAAAATACCAATCATATTGAAGAATAACCATGAAGAAAATGGTAGGACATCAAAGGAAGTAGCACATTATGTATAAAAACTCACCTAATCTCATAGATCTTCCAATCAAGTGAAGTGAACTCAACAAAACCTCATAGATTAACAATCAAGTAATGAAGAAGCCAAAATACCAACCAAATAGATGAATAACCTTGAAGAAATACTTGAAGGAACAAGGGAGTAACACATTATGTATGAACACTCTAATAATCTCATAGATGTTTAAATCAAGTGATGAAGAACTTGTCAAATTTTATAGATTCAACAATCAAATGATGGAAACACTAAATCATTAACTAAATAGAAGAATAACCATGAAATAATAGTAAGAGAACAAAGTAGTAGCACATCATGTATGAACACTCACTATCTTAGCCTTTTTCTTTGTCTATGGTCCAAGGTCCTCCAACACCTCATTCTTTTTTGTCCTATTCTCTGTAAAATGAAGTGGATATAACATAAATTAAGTAGAACTAGAAGATTCAAGAAGAAAACTACCCATTCTAGCAAGATTTTCAAAGTTGGGAGTAGAACTTACCCAATTGGGGAAAAACTCCCACACTTAGCTCTCAAATCCTTTAACCCTCTCTAACTTTTTTCTCTTTTGGTGTAAATGAGGTCATTAGGGTTTCTTTACCTTATTTATAGGGTTTTGGGTAGAGTTGGAAGGGTCTCACATTCCCCAAAATGAAGAAAAATCGATTTTGGTTCAAATTATGCAATTTGAGTCATTTCGGATCGATCCGAAGGGTGTCGGATCGATCCTCCCAATAGTTGGATCGATCCACATGGGTGCCGGATCGATCAACAAGTTTCTAAAGAAAAAAAAAATTGCCATACTTTGCGGGTCCGGATAGTGGCGGATCGATCTAGCATGGAGCGGATCCATCCAGATGCCTTGTTCCAAATTTGACCCCTTCACACTAAAATGGTCATAACTTTCTATAGAAAACTCATTTTTACAAACTGTTTGTTGGGTTGGAAACTAGACTTCAATATCTTTCAATGGGTACATAGTTTGAATCATAATTCACTCGGTATTGGTGTCAGTGGTCCCGAGAAGTTACCCCAACTACACAGGTCTGTCAGCACAAACACCTCATGGTAAAATGAGCATAACTTCTTCTAGGAGACTCGTAATTACATATCGTTTGCTTTTATGGAAAGTAGACTCCTATATCTTTCTATCAAGGTATGGCATGACTCCTAATTATCTCGGGATTTATGTTAGTAAGCCCACGAAGGTACCCCACATGCGAAGGTGGGATAACTTTCGAACTTGACAGGTTCAAGGCTCAACTTGGGTCTTACATGTCTAATTTGGTCCAATGGGTTCCCAAAGCACTATATGGTATATTTAAACATGTGAAAGGACAATTTTACCCTCATATGGGTAAAATTACAATTTTTCCCTTTTTATACAGAGCAGGTCATTACAAGTACCGCATAAAACATTAACTAAAAGAGTAAAAACACTCAAATAAACGACTCAAACAACAAATAAACTTCTCTCTTGGCATTGCATAAGTGTCCCTCCATGGTCTTCTTGTGTGGACCCCACCAAGCCACGTGTGGATCCCACATGGCCTGCAATGTCCGCATCAATTTGTGTCCTCAAAATCAAGCTCCAAACAATCTCCTCGTAAGTTATGTAACTTCAGCAATATCCAAGAAAATTTAAAAATAATTTTAGGGAAAAAACTTCTCTAAAAAGAATTTAGTCACCTCCATCTTCCCTCCCAACACTATATGTCCTTCTTGAACATGAATTAAACTGTCATTGTTGACATGCATATCAGCGACCCTGAACTAGGATGCATATTTTTGTATGAATTGGTACCGTGAAGAAGGTTTGGAGTAATTTATGATATGCTGAGATAAACCAAAACACATCAAATGAAGTTTAATGGTTAGATAAATATAAGTATGATATAAGACTAATAGTACCTTTGTTCACACTTTTCAATACTACTATTTTATGGTGATAGTATGAATATACAAAAACAACTAGAGGAGTTAGATCTGTGAAATTTTTCTCATCCCTTATAGTAAAGTTTTCTCACCCTTTTTGGATAAATTAAGAGTTTTCCCACCCTTATATCTATGGAACTTTTTGTTGTCCATCAAAAGAAAGAAACACAATAAAAAATAAGCCACTTTGTGCAAAAAGCCAAACGTTAGGTCTGTTTCCTGTCCACCCTTCCCAGCACCCCGTATCTACGAGACCAACACTGGGTAATGACTTTTTTTGGATCTTATAGATTCATGCAATAACAGATTTTCAGTTTACTCTATAAATTTCCCACTAACTATCCGTAACATTGGTTCTTGTTTAAAAGATATTTTTTCAAAACATAAATCATATATAAATCTACAACATATAATTAAAAATGTTCTACTATAAATCATGACCCTAATTATACATCTCAATACATATAAATAAACCTCGTTAATTAGAGAATTTAATAATGTCTCTAGTGCATCATTCGTAACAGTCTCTTGAAATAAGGATATGAATTGGTCCAAATTGAAGTGTACATATCAATATTTTAGACCACGTGACAAAATATGGTTGCAAGAGGAATCAACCGGAAATTAATCAAAAGATGGGAATGGAAAAAAAATGTACAAAAACAAAATTATTCACCAAAATGTGACAATACACATAGATAAACCTTGTTACTAAGGGCATTTTATAATTACACTTGTGTATTGTATCTTGAAAAAAGGTTACATATAGATCCGTATACAAGCATACATATAGATATTTAAATCATGCTTTTGAGAATGTCCGTGATGATTCAATGAGTAGAGTTGAAGAGATTTTATGCTGTGTGCTACATTCTTTTCTTAGATGAATCACCCCATAATCATAGAAATAAAAAAGACCAGTTGCCCTTAAGCAAAAGTAAGAAAAGATGTTCCAATCACAAACTAAACAATATTCTATCTGCTAATATCAATTTTATAACAATTCACAATAAACTACTCAGTAAGTCGGACATCCTTAAAAAATCAACAAAGTTTCTACCATTCTGACTCCAATAATGGACTTTCAGTGCAGCATATTTTAAGTGAGCTCCCTAATGGTTTTATCAGCTTACAGCCACATAGAAAGCGCCAGGGGGGGGGGGAGATTTCATAATACAAGAAGCACCAACTGTCCAACTCCTCCAAAATGGCAAACAAAATGAATAAGATTGAAACAGATTTAGTAAAAGTAAGGAGAACAAGAAAGGTTATTCTTCTGAGTCATCGGGGCAGTTCATATTTGAGCATTTCCCAGTCATACATAAACTAAGTTAATAATCCTCCCCCATTACAAGGCCCAAGCGGTCAAATGTTGTCGTTTCTTCTTTGCCCCCTTCTCTCTTGGCTAGGCATTAAAAATTGTATTATACTAGAGACTACAGTTTCATGAACCTATCATAGCAGTTGCCAGAAACCAACAGAAAGAATAGGAGAGGAAATGGAATTAGCTCTTAAACACGCAGAAGCAGTAGTGTATAATTTATATACAATTATATAGATAATTAATTATCAGAAAATAAGAAAAGAAAGTAACAATAGACATACCTCAAACATGACACTAACAACTTCAAGACTATCACGCTCAGGATCATATTCTCCCCGTGCTACCCTTGCATTTATCTCTTTAAGGTGTTGAGTCACCCTTTCTTCATCCAGACTTCGCAACACACCAAGAAGTGGGCCAATGGAACTCGACTCATACTCAGCATTATACATTTCCTGAGCTTGATGATGTTGACAAATGCACTGCGTGCATTGCCGCATTTCGTGAGAAATTCTCTTCCATAGAAGCTTGAGAGGAGAATCATCACGTTTATCATTCAAGTAATTATAAAAGGTTTCCAGAAGAGGTCCCATTAAATCCCATGAACCACACCAGATATGAGTTTCCTTAGGCAAACAAATCAAAAAGTTGAAGGTATCTGAAAACCTGCAGTAGATGTTCATGAAGTCAAAATAAAAGCATCCAGAAATGCAAGCAAGCAATCCTAAAGGGAAAAGTAACACATACAATAATGATCTGTAATACCAAATGGTCAAATATATGGCAATAGTATAATACACAGGAAGTCAGAAACTAAAACAGAAGAGTTAGATGACAAGACCAAATCCGGTTAAGCATAGTACTCCTTTATTATTCCCATACACAAAGCATTTGGTTCCTCATACAATCAAACTTAGAAATAGCATGACTCCCTACAGAATAAATGCTCATATTCTGATTAATTTAGTCCTTCCATGCGATGCATCTAGAAGATAGCCTACAGATTAATATCAATTCAAACCTTCCAACCGGTATGGCTAATGCAAACAAGCACACAGCCTGAATGTGTATATCCTGTGGCCTAATGAGAACCTATACAGAAGCTAGTCAGGCCAACAAATCTAGAAACTCAAATTTGGACTGAGACACCTTGAGTTGGTAGTACAACTCATATTTGACTCATAAGACCTTTGGGGGCTGAGGATCGTCGTATTTGGTGCTCAGGGAAAGGGGGTGAGTTCTCGGTCAAATCTTGTTATGAATTTTTCACGGCGGCCCCTCAAGCATCGGGCCCGTGGAAAGAAGTCTGGTACAATGGAACTCCCCCAAAGGTCTAATTCTTTGTGTGGACTGTGGCTTGGGACAAGATTTCGACTATAGAGATGCAATGCAGGAAAGGGTTTTTCTTAACCAGTGTCTGTGTCCTATGCTATCAGGATGCAAAATCCTCCTCCTACCTATTTATTCATTGTCCCTTTTCGTGGGAGGTTTGGTGCGGGATGGCTAGCGACTTTGGTGTTCCATTTATATCTCCTTTGGACCTTTCGGCTCTCCTCTTGGGTTGGCATTTGCAAGCCTTCAGTGATCTGGGGAAGAGAATCTAGAAGCTATTCCCAGCAGCAGTTTGTTGGGCTGAGTGGAGGGAGAGAAATAACAGGGTTTTCAGGGGTCATGCTGAGCCAGCATTTCAAGTGTATAGGCGCTCAAAGGAGTTAGTTCTGTTTTGGGCCAAACATTGTAAAGGCTATTATGGCCTTCCGGAAGGGGCCCTTGTTAGAGACTCGGCACATACCATCGGAATCTTTTATTTTTAGTTTCGGTGTTGGGGTTCTTCCCCTTTGTGGGGATTTCTCATCCCCTTTGTTCCTTGCTTTGTTTCTCTTTTTAGCAATAAAATTCTTTTTTTCATTAAAAATAAAAATAAAAAAAAGACCTTCGGGAACTTTTAGATTTTTGAGATGGAAGAGTTTGGAGGTTAATGTTTTTCTTCCGGAGGTGTAGGTTTAGGGAGATGGGTTTGTTGATATTGTTGTTTAGTTCTGTGGGATATTTTGGTGGGGTTTCCATGTGTGGTGTGGAGCTTCAATGAATGCTAGGAAAGGGATTCCTTTTTTTTTTTTGCTTGGAACTTGGCTCCACCTTGAATGATATATTGCTTATACGCCATATGAGTTCTAATTGAATTTTCTTATCCATCCAAAAAAATGTAAATGTAAAATCTTCAAAATCCTCCTCTTGAAAATTAATGAAAACTATTCTCTCTGTAACTCTCCTAGATTCTTGAGATAGACTCCTCTTACATGCTGGTGGAGAGACTCTTATTTGGTGATGTGAGACTCCATCATCTTCCTAGTCTTTGATTGGTTAAAACTATAATCAAAAAGCTAGATTTTGATAGTGAAGTTAAATCTAATATCTATCTAGTATTCCCTTAAGTCTTTCTTCATGTTATTTTCTAGGATCATCCTCCATTAACTATTAGGTGAGATTTAAAGATTCATCAACATGCAGCATTGCTTTAGTAATCTCCAAAAACACATTTTCCAGCACCAGCAATCTTTAAATTTTTTTGGATTTTTTACAGGATTTCATCCTTGACAGAAATTGGAATTATAAGGATTTCATTTAGCAGTTCATTGCATTTATCGCTTAGATTCTCGAGCTACTTTCACCACAAATTTTGCCATGAAAGGACCAACAGCGAATTCCACTCAATGCAGATCCCACCTGACTGAAAATCCCATTTAGCTAAGGATCGTACTCCACCATAATTTTTGATTGTGGATTCCACTTGACCTCAAATCCAACTGAACCGTGGATACTCCTAAACTATGATCCATCTCACTAGAGGATCCACTTAACCATAGATCCTTTGATTGCTGGTCCCACTTGATAACAAATGAAAATAGACAATGGATGTTAAAAATTAAAAAGAATATCAAAACAATTTAATCAGCATGGCACCCAAGTGAGAGATGACACACCTTAAAGCCCTCACCATGGTTTAAATTATCATGATCGTAGGTTGGGGGTATGATAAACCCCCCCTAGTTTTAAAACTATCGCATATCACAGCACATATCGCACGTGTCTCACGATACAGGTATTTTTTCGTAAGAAAACCCCTAAAAAAGGGTTCGGTATGCAATACTGTATTGAATATCGCATCTCGCCCTACCGAATCACTGTAGGACTCCAATAAAGTCCATTTGAATCTAAAACTTGAATTTGGCTGGATCGATGCCAAACCCCCAACTTTTATCAACAACTTCGATAAGTGCCCTAATTTTGCTCCAATCGTTTTAGATTTTTTATATGCCATGCATATGTGATAGATTTACATTTTTTTTTTTTTTTGAGAGGTAACGAGCTGAAGTTATTGAAGATAAAAAAGCATAAAGATAGATTCCAAGGTTGGATCACCGGGGAGGTGATGCCACAAAAAGGAAAATAGTAGAAGATAAGAAAAAGAAGAAACAAAACAAAGTAAAATAACCCAACATAAAAGAAAGACATTGCCCCATCACCACAGATTACAAATCCTCACTCCTTATAGCATACCACATCTCCTTGAAATCCGGACAAACTGATATCCACTCAAAAAGGATACTATAAAGGTCAATAGGACCGTTTTGGATCTATACTCATCCTCAAAGATCTTGCAATTCCTTTCCTTCCACAGCCACCAACATATTGCCCCCGGTAGAGCACACCAGATGAAGAGAGGTAGTCTATCCAAGCCACGAATCTACCAACCTAAAATCAGCTCATAGAAAAAATTCGGAAAAATGCAAGGAATTTTTAGGTGAGAAATGAAAAAAGCCCACATCACTTTAGCCGTAGAGCAATGTATGAGAATATGATTCACAGATTCCTCCTCCATACAAAGATCACACCTATTCGCCAAATTTCAGCCTCTATTTTAAAGATGGTTAAGAGTAAGAATTTTATCCAGAAAGCAATTCCATATGAAGAAAGACACTTTGGAGGGAATCTCCACATTCCAAATGTTTTTATGAGGAACCAATGAGTCAATGGTATTTGAGAGTTAACATATAAAGATTTAGCCGTAATGCACCATTTGCTGTTAAGTACCTAGACCCACTCATCCCTAACCTCCAACACAGGACTGGTATTGCCCAAAAGACCCACCAACTCACCTAACTCCCAGTCATTTAGGGCTCTCCGCAACCCTGGATCCCAGACTCTCGTACTAGAATCAAAGCAATTATACACCATAGCCATGGGATCTAAAGCCAATCTATAGATATTCGGAAAAGCCATCCTTAATGGGCAATCCCCAATCCGCAAGGATGGATTTCCAAATACCACAACCATGTCTCACTCTAACCTCTCTAGACTCTCCAACATGATAATTCCCCAAACATTGCTACCACAACCTTCCTCCAGAGACTTGCATGCTCCCGCCCAAACCTCTAAAACCATTTGGTCAAGAGTGTCCTATTATGGTCACGAATCTTTCTAATCCCCAGTCCCCCCTTCTCTAGTAGCTTACAGAACGAATTCCAGTCAACCAAATGGTACCTATAATGATCAGCCAAATCGTTCCAAAGGAAGTTTCTAAACATAGCCTCCATCACATTGGCTACCAAGGACGGAATCGCAAAGAGGGATAAAAAGCAGTTAGACATGGCCATTAAGGTAGCCTTAACTAAAGTTAATCGGCTCCCTTTCGAAAGCAAAAGAGCTTTCCATGCATCTAATCTAGAAAAAATCCTTTCAATTACCGGCTCCCAAAACCTCTTAGATTTGTAACTTACACCTAATGGAAGACCTAAATATAAAGCAAGAAGGGAACGAATTTTGCAACCCAAGATCCAGGCCAAATTCTCCATGCCATAGTCCTCACCCACTTAGAACATCTCACTCTTTGCCAGATTAATTTTTAAGTCCGATACCGCATCAAAGCATCAAAGAATACATTTAAGATATCCCAACTGACGCACATCCGCATCACAGAATATCATAGTATCATCTGCTAATTGGAGATGAGAAATGGTAACTTCCCCAGATCCCACTCTAAATCCAAAAATTAACCTAATTTCCATTCTTGTAATCATTCTACTCAAAACCTTAGAGATCATAATAAAAAGGAATGGGGATAAAGGATCCCTTTGTTGGAGGCCTCTTGATGCACAAAAGAATCCCACAAGACATCCATTGACCAAAATTGAGAAAGAGGCCAAACAAACATAAAAAAAAAAAAAAATCCAACTTCTCCATTTAGCCCCAAAACCCACCCTTATAAATAAATAATACAAAAATCTCCAATTAACATAAATATACATATTCATGAAGTTAAAAGTTAAATTTGGTCATAAAATATTTATTTAATTTTTTATTTCAAAAAGTAAAAAATTAAAGAGTATTATTTGTTTGTTTATTTATATGAGATACTACAAACCATTATCTACTTAATATGTCAATTTGGTAGATTTTTTAAATAAAATTATTTTTTGCATTTATATATTTATTAAATAAATAAAAAGTACTAAAAATACCAAAAATTTTGAAGAAAAAATACAAGAAGCATATTATAATACATTAAAATATATTGTTTATGTTTTTCTTAATTCTAATATGTTTTTTGTATTTTTCTAATTTTCTTTATATTTAAAAAAAATTACAAAAAAAATCAAAAAATTACTACAAACATGATAGAACATTTTGAAACATATTGTGTATGTTTCTCTATGTTCTATTGTGATCTGCTATATTTTTTTGAGTTGGGAGTATTGAGATTGCTACTCTTTCTATATCCTATTGTATTATATTTCTCCAGTTTCACTCTTGTAGTTGTATTTTTGTAATACTTTGCATTATTAAATAATGGAATTATTGTTTGAGTTATACAACTGTCATTGATTATGTAGATTTGTAGCTTTATTATGCAATGTTTAGTGTTATTTATCAACCTCAAACACTTAAAATTCCAAGCATAGGTGAAAGCGTGTCACAAGGGTACCGGTTTCCAGCTATTGATACCCAAGTGTGTAATGAAGTGTAATGGTTTATACGTGTTTAATGATTCTTATTATGACATTTACTAAAGTTTCATTCAAATATTCCAAAGTTTACATAGTGTTTCCATAGATTCCATAGGCAACACCATGTCATAAGGGTGGTGGCTCTCCCAACCATCACAGATGGTTGTTTTCTATATGTAATGATTCATAAGTTTATATTAGTGTTTATTCTATCAAATCTTGAAGTTTCATAAAAATAAAATAAAAAATCATTTGTTTGATCAATGTTTCCCCCATTTTTGCCGTTTCCTAGTTTTTTCAAGCATTCCCCCGTGATACGCGATATGTATCAGTATCCCCAAGGTGCGATACAGTGCACGATACACGATACTAATACTTTAACCTTGGCTCTCACAAGCCCAACAAAATTGCCTACTACAACATTTAATTAGTTGCACATTTTAAACCAAAGAATGATTAAGACCAAAACCCGAGAGAAGAATGAGATATCAATGAGGTTTTAGAACAAATGAATAGCCTAGCAAGAAAGAATGCATAAAACAATAATGAAGAGAGAGAAAGAAAAGCTCCACTAAGACCAAGGTTCAAAATTTCGATTTTGATAAATATTTTGCTTTGGGGATTTATGGAAATTTTGGGAAAATTTCACTAGAATGTTTCGATATAATAGAAAATTTGTGGAAATTTCAATGTAAACTACTAAAATTTCAATCTATATAGAGCATGATTACACACTCAAGACTCAAACTATATAAAGCATCTAACCTATGTACAACTTGATCACATTGATAAACAAATGGCTACTAGTCATTTTTTATAGATAAATGACTACCAAACATGTCAAATTGCATGATTACTTCACCTAATTTTTCATCAAAAATTAGTGATTTTGTAAACAAACTTTATATAACAAAGTTATACAATAGTTTTCCTAGCACATATCTAAACTTATTACTTATTGGATTATAGGTAAAAGAGATGACGCATAAGAGGGATACTAGATCAGCCCCAACTCAACATCCACAACAGACGGACAACATGGCTGAAGTTTTGGGAGTCATCCGTACCTTAACCAACATCGTCAAAAAACATGTGGACGTCGTGAAAGAGCACATGACACATGTGAATCAGCCGAGAAAAGAAGGTCTCATAGAGCGAAGGGTCACTTTAGAGCAGTTCCGCCGCATGGGACTACCAGAATTTAGTGGTTCACCGGACCCCATAGCAACTAAGGCTTGGATCATGGAGATGAAAAAGATCTTCCATGGGGGGGGGGGCGAGTAATGGTGGAAGGCCTCTGAAGACTTATTCCCGGTTGATGACAAGGAACCCCATTACTTGGGACATATTCTTGGAGGCATTCCGTGACAATTACTTTCCCGAAAGTGTCCAAGAAGAGGTGGAATTCTTAGAACTTACCTAAGGCAACTTGACAGTACTTTAGTATAAGGCAAGATTTATGGAGTTATCTCGCTATGCACCTCACATTGTTGGAGATGATGCTAGGATGGCAAGGAAATTTCAAAGGGGACTTAGATAGAACATAAGGACAAGACTGATTGCAGGTCAATTAAGGACTTATGCAAAGGTCATTAAGCTAACAAGATTGGTAGAAAAGGACTACGAAGAGTACCTAAAGAGACGGGAAAATAGCAAGAAGCGTCCCCAAGAGGGAGGGTCCCGCAAGAGAAAGAAGTATGTACAAGAGAAGATAAAGAAGACTGTAGTGGAAACTGAGGCACAAGTGGCGTGTCCTAAATGCGAAAAGAAGCACAGTGACGCCTGTCACCTCAAAACAGGTGCATGTTTTAAATGTGGCCAGTTGAGCCACCGCATCAAGGACTGCCCCACGTGAAGGAGAGAGCAAGCAACAAGGACTGATCTTGAGAACCAGTGGCCGAAAGTGCCAAGGCATCCAAGGCAATGGTAGTATACTCCCTCTATTTTCTCGAGATGTATAAATATTGATTGATCCTGGATTTACACACTCTTTCATAGTATGTGATTTTCTGAGATATGTTTACTCCCCACCTAAACATATGGATTATGTATTGTTTGTTTCTACTCCCCTTGGTAAGACTATGCTAGCCAACTTGGTGTGCAAGTCATGCATATTTAGGATCGAAGGCAAGGAGTCGGTTGTCGACTAGATACCATTGGAGATGAATAATTTTGATGTTATCCTGGGAATGGACTTCTTAGCATCCTAACATGTCACCATACATTGCTATACCAAAGAGGTGGTATTCAGGATATTGGGTCAACCAGAATTCTCTTTTCAAGGAGTTAAGAAGGATTTATTTCCGTGTAAATTTTTAGCTATTCATGTTGGGAAGGTACTCCGCAAGGGATGGCAAGGTTATTTAGCCTATGTTGTGGAGAATCGGAGTGACGAACCTACCATAGAGAATATCCCGTTGTAAACGAGTTTACAGACGTAATGCACAAAGATCTTCCAATCTGCTCCCTAATCGAGATATTGAGTTCCTCATCAACTTAGTTTTGGGAACAGGACTTAGTTCGATAGCCCCGTATCGAATAGAACCCGCAAAACTAAAAGAACTCAAGGTACAATTGTAGGAGTTACTTGATAAAGGCTTTATTCGCCCAACTGTATCGCCTTGAGGTGCACTGGTGTTATTTGTGAAGAAGAAAAACGGATCTATGAGACTATGTATAGACTAAGGATCGACGATCTCTTTGACCAGTTAAAAGGAGCGAGATTGTTCTCCAAAATAGATTTGAGGTCGAGGTGCCATTAGCTCAAGGTCCGAAAGGATGACATAACCAAGACTGCCTTTTGGACTTGTCAAGGACACTATGAATTCCTTGTGATATCTTTTGGATTGACGAATGCCCCCACCGCCTTCATGGACCTGATGGACCAAGTGTTCAAACCATATTTAGATCACATTGTAATTGTATTTATTGATGATATTCTAATTTATTCCAAAAATCACGAGGAGCATAAGGAACAATTAAAGATAGCCCTGTAGACCTTAAGAGAGCATAAATTATACGCCAAGTTTAATAAATGAGAATTTTGGCTTGATAGGGTGATGTTTCCTGGGGCATGTTATCTCAAATGATGGAATTTGTGGACCCTAAGAAAGTCAAAGGTATGGTGAACTAGCCTAAACCTACCAATGTAACTAAAATCCGTAGTTTCTTGGGTTTGGTCAGATATTACCGAAGATTTATAGAGGGTTTTTCTCGGATTGCAGGGCCATTGATCAAGTTGACTCAGAAACATGTGAAGTTTCATTGGGATGATGATTGTGAGAGAAACTTCCAAGAGTTGAAGGACCAACTTGTCTCTGAACCAGTGCTTACTCTACCATCAAGCTCGGGTGGATTTGTAGTGTATAGCAACGCCTCAAGAAAGGGCTTAGGTTGTGTGCTTATGATGAAGTGTGTAAGCCTAAAACTAAGGGTTGTTTGGGGTTCAAAAAGATTAGGGATGTTAATAAGGCCCTCCTTTCAAAGTAATTACGGCACTTTGGTCTTGAGAAGAATTCTCTATGGCTAAAGGTTATTGTGGAGTAGCATGGGGTGATCATGCTACGTCTGACCCTCATGGGGTTAGCCTCTGGAAAGGCACGGTGGCCATGCTAGAGAAATTTAAAGAAGCTACATCCATTTCTTCTTTTAAAAAAAATATCTGTTGAAAATATAATGAATACTCTTTTTTGGGAGGATGAATGGTGCTGCCCAGGACTACTAAAATTGGAATTCCCTGCTATTATTATTTGGTCAATAACAGAAGAGCCACAGTAGCTGAATATTGGAGGGTGGATGGGGACAAGCAAGATTGGAACATTCAACTTTATCACTTACTATACGGCTGGGAGATTGATAACATTGCTTGATTGCTTGGTATCCTCAATAACACTCATCTTTGCCTGGATAGGGAAGATAGCCATATATGGTTATTGGAATCCAATGGTGTATTCTCAATTAGATCATGCTACGGCTTGTTTGAGCATCAATCGAACAAAGCTAACTTCAAAGTAATATTCTTTGGGTGTACTACACTTGTAGGTATGATTCTTACTGTGGATCATCTCCAAAAAAGGGGCCTTCCTAGTCCCTACCCCCAAAATGTGTTTCCTTTGTCGTAGGGATACTAAGTCTATTAACCATATCCTCATCCAATGTGCTTTTGCTATTGAGGTGTGGTCGATGATTCTTTATGAGATGGAGCTTTCTTGGGTGTTCCCCGATTCAGTTGCTAATTAGGTAGAGCAGTGGCAAAGCTTTACTGTGAGATCTAAAGCTAAAAGATTGTGGAGGATGTGAATACCATCTATATGGTGATTTTTGTGTTTGGAACGCAACAATGGAATTTTTTTAAACTATTCGATGCCCTCTTACATGCTTTAAACAGAGCGGAATGGCGGAACAGGATTCATGTAGCCGACCCCTAATAGTTGGGATAAGGCTGTTTGTTGTTGTTGTTGTTGTTGTATTCGGAGCCCTCTTACATGGTGTATAATCGAGCTTGGGATAGGTGTGTTGGGTGGGTGTCCATTTGTAAAGAATAAAAAATTCGGTCCTTTTCGAACATCAAGGTAGGGTGGGTTAACATTGTAAACGGTAGCTAGTTCCCTTATTTTTTGTTAGGGCTGGCTATTTTTTTGGTCTTAGGGATGCCTCAACCCTTTTTTATTGCATTTCATTTTACTTATCAAAAAAAATGCTGACATGTCAGTTGTCCCAAAGGGCTGTTGAACAAAAGTAACAGGGCTTATACTGGATATCCGAGAGGTCTGTTCATAAAAATAACAAGTGGAGAAAAATCATCTCCAGCAAGGTCAGAACAAAATAATCTAATTTCCTACAGAGGAAATGACTTTACTCTCTGTGGAGGACTGATAATGACAAGAGAAAAAGCTAAGTAAATGTTGATCTGCATAGTTGCATTGAGTTGGTTGTGGTGAGTCCCTTAGCACAGTGACTTGATCTCCTATTTATAGATGTTGGTGGCAATTATGCCTCTGATTTCAGTTTCTTCCAGGTGTTGCTCCAGTTCTCTATCATCTGTCCCATGTTCACTTTCTTCAGTTATGCTCTTGTATCAGCCACTTTCTTTAGTTATGTTGATCTGGCTTCTTTCTTGCTTGCCACATGTCCCATCTCTTCTATAACTTCCATCTTCTAGAATGGCTACGATGGCTTCCCAACACATGGGTCTGTAACCATTTGGGATCATTATCTTTATCTATTGGACAATGTGCTATTCTCTATGTTGGTCTATGATCTGCCACGTGTCCCCACGTTCTAACTACATTCTTCCGTGGTGGAAATTTTCTCAATCCTCCACGTGTCCCACTTTCTAACAACGATCTTTCGACCATATTAACATTTCCATGATCAAAATTAACATATTTATGACCAAAAATAGCATATTGATCAATAGACACTTCAAGTAGCGCCACATTTCATAATCCTAGCCGTCCATTTAGACAGTGAGGATTTTGACCTTAACGATCCCATTTGTAATTTGTTGCAGTCTTTGATTGAGGACTGGGATCACTCAGCTTTAAATAGGGATTGGGTTTCCATTCTGAGGGTGGGTAAAATCAATGTATAGAAGACAAAGATGTATACACCACACCTCTTTTACCAGAGAATGCTTTTCTCTTTTTCTTATAAATACTTATCAATAAAGTTTCATCGTTATCTATAAAAACAAAAAACAAAAATAGAGTCGAATCATTTGTGCTGCACCTTCAAAGCTTAAGAATTCTAAAAATAAAATAACACTTTAAATTGATCAATGACTGTAAAGGATTCATATAATGCAATTTGGTGTGCCAACAAAACAAAAAATGAGAGATTTTGCACATTCTGAAAGAGATTAATGATATGGCATCATTTATTTATGAATGTTTCGCTCATGTGAGTTTGGAGATCTGCAAATGATAGGGTTGACTCTCTTGACAAGGAAGGCATGTATAGAGACACTTTGTACCATGGTGAGGATTTCCTAACACAATTGTATATTGTAACATGTATTATGCTTGATAATTTTGTAATTTTATTTGTTACCTTCTTGTTCTCTTGTTTTTTCTCTTAAAATATAACGATCAAAAAGAAGAAAAAAAAAACAAGGTTACTGTAATACCCCCTAACCGGTGAGGGTATTTTTGGAACAAAAATTAAAACAGCCTAAAAAAATGAAGGGGGATTTTATGTAGACCAAAACCCCTCAGCAAAGAAAGAATTTTTTTTTTTTTAAAAAAAAAAAAAAGAAGAGGGGAACGCGAAAGAAGACAAAGGCTTTGTTGAGATTTTGTGAAGGCATTTTTGCATAGAATCAGGCAGTTGGCCCTCTAATCTTCAAGTTTATAGTTAGGGTTTTTAATTTGTAGAGAATATTATTACTTTATGAGGTTTAATTCATTTTTATTCTAGTTAATAACAGAGTTGTTGTATTTTTTAACATATTTTTATACCTATATGGGTGGATTCATTGATTTGTTGGTATCTTTGCATTTGATAGTGTTTGTTTGATGTGAAATTTTGAATAAATGTATGAAACTTGTTAGAGCTTGCCTAAATTTATAAAATAAAATTAGTATTTCCTTTTTGGAATGGTTTTGAACTATATTGCATGATATTTTTCTTTTTATGTAAACGAATAGTAAGGATTTTAGAAGGTAGAAGAAGGTATACCAAGTTTAGGTATATAAATAAAGAATTTGGGTATTTCTAGGTTCGAATAGGAAATTTCACGATACTTACAACTCCAAAGGTAACAGCGTGTTTTCAAGAGAGACCAAGAAATCAACCCATAGAGAGAGGCCACAGGGGTCAGCCCTCAAGAAGAAGTCAAGGGGTCAATCTAAGGAACAACCCAAGGTGGGAGAGTGGGTATAGACGCCTAGACCTGGGTAATGTCATAGCTAGAGGGGCTAAGTCCTTACATATATAGACTTGTTTGGTGGTTTTAGTAGTAGTTGAAGCGTTTGTCATTCATCATTATCCATTGCATAGCATTTATTTATCTATTCATTTTTATATTTACTTTTACTTTAGTAATGCACAATGCATTCATGTATTCTCTTGAAGGGCTTATGTTAGTTGGCACAATTACAAAGATGTTTACACATTATTAATAGAAAGAAACTTTCAAATTTGCATCTTATTAGTTGACAGTAGTTTAGACATTTGCAATGCTTAGCATTGTATGGCATAGATGTATGTATACATTTTGACAATGTATGTTTACAAATGAGCACTTCCTTAAAGAGCTTAAAAAGAAAAAAGGCATGTTTCCCTAAAAAAGCATAAAAAGACAAAAGGGGCACCTCCTATAAAGAGCTTGAAAAGAAATGATAAAAAATGGATGTTTCCCTAAAAGAACTTAAAAAGAAAAGAAAAATGACATAGGATAGAGTTTGGCGAGAAACCACCTTGTGATTAATACCCAGGGTTAAGTATAGTGATTCAACCACTTGGTACAAGCGACCAAGGGTTGGGACTGTCTCCTGTCTGCCCCGTCCTATGTATTTAAGATGGTCTTATGCTGTTATTGATACACCCTATGAGTGCAATTGCATTGCATGCTTCGAGCATAATGAAAGGTATTTATGTTGACATGATTATATGATTTACTTTTTTGCTATTTGTAACTTTGTTTCTTGTTGTGGCATAAGCTCGGGCTACCCAATCAAAATCATGGGTTAAAGCATAGTGAGAAGCTACCTTGTGCTTAATACCCACAATTAGGTCTGGTGATTCAGCCACTTGATGCAACCGGCCAAGGGCTAGAGTTGTCTCTCGTCTACCCTGTATTAGCACCCATAGTTGTGAGACTAACACAAGTAATGACCCATTACTTTACACAACGCATTCATTTGCATATCATTTATAAATATTTGTTTTATAAAGCTTTATCAAACATGTTTTGCATCAGATTATTTGAAATTTGATTTATAAGTTTTGTTTTTACTACAAATTTATTGAATAGTGGATTTACTTGTTGAGCTTTCCCAAAGCTCACCCCAACATTTTTTTTACCGTAGATTGTAAGCCTTTCCCCATCCTATGGAGCGAGATCCTGCAACCTAAGAACTTGCATACTGAGACCACAGATTGGCTCTGCATATCCCGTCTTGTCGGATATTATCTGTGCATGGATGCCCTTTTATTATTGTCTGTCAGGTTATATAGACTCAAGAATTTTTCCAGTGGGCCCAATTACACAGATACGTTGCCAAATTCTAATGAGCCCAATTACGCACTTATGTTGCCAAATTATATATTGCTTTTGCAAATGTCATGTAATTGAAGCCTAACACCTTGAGATCTGGGACTATAGAGATCTGGGTTTCGGGGCGTTACAGTTCCCTCCAGCTACACTTATGCTAATATAGCAATGCAGCAAACCCACCAGCACAGTAGAGATAAATAATTTCAATTATAAATTACAACAAAACTTCTAAATATATTAACAAAAAGTAGCGTTTTTTTATACTCTGGGCACTCAGTTTAGCAGATAAGTCGTCAAAAGTCCAAATTTTGCGTACTTATCAAGGAAATAGAATCAATATTGAGACTGAATTCGGTGATTGCATTGCATTAAGCACAATAAATTGATAACAAAAAATACAAAATAATCATAAAAAATCATCAGTTTTATCACTAACTGAAAAATATGTTGAGAGAACAATTAATGAATCAAACACGAAATTCATCCGGGAAGCAATAAAAAATAGGGCAAACCATTCTTCTTTCGCTTTGCGAATATGACGCAGCTTCAACGGATCCGAGCAAACGAAATCATCTTCTTCTTCGATGCCTCTCCATCGATCCAAGAGCTCTCTTCTGGTAGCGATCTTTTTCGCCATTACAGACCAGTAAGCAAATTAAGCTTTTCTCACGCCATGCATGGAATCTCTACAGTGAAAATTAGGGTTTTTGCTGCAAAGAATTAAAAATAAATAAAAATAACTCGAAGCACTCGCACAGACAGAGAGACGAACCGAGAAGTAGGAGGAAAGACGGATTGCCAAAATGGAAGAATTAATATCGTAAACAAAAATAACCAAGTATAACATGAAAAGACTATTTTACTTCTCCAGTATTAACTGATTTACGCCATGACCTTGGAACAATCTCGCAGTAGGCGGGAAAATATGTGTAATGGCATTTGGATTCTATCCCTTGATTCCCTTCCAATCTGGAATGTTCAAATCTTTAACTAGAATCCAATTTAAGCGATTTTTTTTTTATTTTTTGGGGAAAAGATTGACCCAAGTATGATATTACTGCATCGACAATACGTACGGATCAATGACGCTATTAGAGTGATATAATAGGAAGGAATGACCTAGTATACCGTGTGCCCGCTACCAAAAGCATTAAGACAACACGAGTCTCATTCTAGGAAACCAATAAAAGTGTTGAAAGAGTGAGACACCACCTCATTTTGAGGAGGTTGCTCATTTGATCTAGTTAGTAGTCATGAAATCTTGGTCCTCCAAACTCTGATGATATTTATTTTTCAAGGTCACGTTGTGGAGCTATATATATATATAAATATATACCTAGAGATTAGTCTTCCCTTCCCTCCCCCCATAATTTCTTGGATTTGATTTATCTATTTATTCTTGCATTTCTTTTTCTTAGCTTTTTGTCATTCATATTATGATTCTTATGCTTTCTCTATATTTAGGTTTACGTAGAAAACAAGATTTCCATTTTAGGAATCTCAATTGCACTAGGATTTATATACCTTAGTGTTTTAGATTCAAGTAGGATTTTTTTTTTCTTGTTAAAGAACCAAAGTTCAATTTCATTCAACCTTAAGCTTCCTCAACAACACATTTGTCTATAGAGATAATTTCTGAGATATATCCCAGTATGGTAAGCTTGTAGATTCAATTGTCCAACATTTCGATGGGCAAAGTTGCTCTTTCTTGTAAGGGGATTTCAAGTTAGTAGGGGTGGTCTCTTCTTTGGGTTTGAGGATAAAAAAAACAATGCTTAGTTGGTGATGTTGATGCATGGGATGCATGATCAAATAGTATTGAAATAGTTTTTGGTCTTTGGAACCCTTCATTCATTCTTCTCTTTAGATACTCTCTCATCTATTTCATCACAATTAAATTAACTACATGTTAACAAAAAAGAGATAGGAATCCTTTGCTTCGTATATGTAAATCTAACAACACTAAGAAGTGACAGTTTGACCCACCCAAAATGTAACACCCCATATTTACTTTTGAACTTGCTAAAATATGAATGCTAATAAATTGATGTGTATATGTCAATATATGTAGTAATGGTGAGTTCTTTTAATATTTTGTGTCATGATAATGAACCAATAAAAAAGGTAAGTGAATGGGTTTGAGAAAAAAAAACCTCAAAACTAATAAAAATTGGGAAATCTAATATTTATGAACGGTCAAGAAAAATGTTGACCTATCAAGAAAAATATTGACTTGTCAAAATCGCCAAGAAGGCAGAAATAGAGAAAGATCAGTCTCTGCTTGACTCGTCAAGAAAAAAAATCGTAAAACCTATCAAAACTTCTAACCAAGAAAAATCTTGAACTGTCAATAATGGGAAAATGTGAAATTTGGGGATTAAGTTATCATGTAATTTGTCTTTTAAGCCTTGTAGGACCATTTGTGACGAGATAAAACCATTGGTTTGCCTTATTTAGACTTGAAAAACATAAGAAAATAATAAGGAGGAGAAAGGTGAAGAGTTTTAGGATAAATGGAAAAAATCCCTAATTTTGCAAAGATAAACCAGGGAACCTAAAACCTTTAGTGATTTCTCTTAGTTTTGAAGTTTTTTTTCTAAATTTTCATGAAATCTCATTGTACTAAGTATTTTACATCTTGGATATTGTAAAGAGAATAATTTTTGAGGATTTTTTAGAGAAAAACTATAAAGAAAAATAGATTTTATAAAAGAAGCTTGATTTTGTGTAGATATTAAGAGAGATTATAGAGAGTAAGTGATTTTACAAAATGTGCACGCGTTTTATACTCTTAGAATCTTAGATCTATGATTTCTAAGCCTATGGTTTAAAGTTTTATAGTAAAAACTCTATAGATTCAAATAAGTAAGTAGTTGTATAAGATGTGCACATGTTTTCACTGTTACAAACTTAGAAATCCATGTATTTCAATGGTTACAAGTTTTCCTTGTTAGAATCTCAAAAATCCTTACTTAACCTTCATGCGGTTGTCAAGCATCATATGTTTTGTGTTAAAAGAGATCAGTTATATGTATGTATATCTTAAAGAAGCTATGATATGTATGTATTTGAGATTGTTCCAAAGGTTGAGTAATATGATTTTTGTGAATAAGGGACTTTGATTAGGCAAATGAATGTAATTGTGCATTGATATGTGAGAATCGGAGATCCTTCACGGGTTGTTATTTAGAGACCCTTCATGAGTTGTTATTTGGAGATCCTTCTAGGTTGTATATCAGAGACCCCCCAAGGGTTTGTATATTGGAAATCCTTATGGGTTTCCATATTGGATATGTTTTGTATATCAAAGATCCTACAGTTTGCTATATGTATATGTTTTGAGAACAAAGTTTAGATTTCGTAAACCTCCGTAGGTTTTATTTTTTTTGGTATGGCCACGTGGGACTACATCGTGACAACCGCACGAAGTGGGACAGTCTTCAGCTAGTGAGAGACCTGAGAAAACAACACCACTTTGCCATGCTCATCCAACCCCACTCTAGAGCTTCGACCATGGGTCTTCCCTATGGAAGGTAGACGCCTTAGCCACGGAAGTACAGGGGCGTTTGCATAAACCTCTATAGGTTATTATAAGTATATGTTTCAATAAGGAAAATTCAGATTTACATATGATTCTGGCATGATTATACATTATAGATGTTTTATTTGAAAGAAGAATTGTATAAGATATGTTTTGTATCATGATTAAGGATATATGTATGTTTGAAAGGTTTTATATATAGATCATAATATGCATGTGTTTTCATTGTTAGGTTCTTAGAAAATTTATGTTTGAAACATCTCTATTGTGTTTCCTATAAAGGTGTTGATGTGTAATCGATAGATTTGCTCCATTTAGCTAACATGTGTTTATGAAAAATATGACTTTTTTCAACCAAGTTTCACACATGTATGTACATCTGGAAGATTTTAAAAGTTTGAAGTGTCTTCCTAAATTGTTTTAATGATTTTCAGAAGTGATTTAAAGTGCTTGATGAAGTGTGATTCGTATTGATTTAGAAAATGGTTTTATTCCTGTTGTGTGCCTTAGCTAAGTCAAGCATGTGATTTTTGTTTTGATAAACTTCAATTATGCTCTTGATATATCAATGTGTAGTAAATGCGAAATGCATGCGTTTCCAAAGATCAATTCTGTAAAGAATGTGTTTCGGATTTTTCAAAGAAGGATTTTATTTGTTTATGTATATGTGAAAATATGATAAGTGACAAGTGATAGGTGATAAGTGATAAATGAAATATGTAAGATCCACTCGTAGGACGATTTGTGAACATTCAGAGATACGTAAGCTCCACTCATTGGGCGATATGTGAGCATTCGGATAAATATAAGCCTCATTCATAGGGTAGTATGTGAAAATTGCAAAAAATACGTGATCAAATAAATGTGATCATAGATTATAAGATTGTAGAATATGTGATTGAATATGTGATTCCCTTGCCATCATGGGAACCTATAGTGGTACCCCACTCACATGGCAATATGTGAGATCCATTAAACTATGTATATGTGTGCTTCATGAAAGTCTGTTTCAATATGAATTAGGTTTCCGCATGTGTTTGATATAGAATTATATAAGAAGGTGTAGTGATTCATTTTGTGATTTACAAAACATGTTTATAAATCATATGTTCTTTTGTGTAACGTAGGATATCAAATTGTAAATGTAAAGTAATATGCCTTTCAGAATGTTCATTTTCACGCTTACTACATATATTTTCGTTATGCTTTGATAAACCTCATATGTTCCATTAGGTTTTGGTGAATTGTATGTGTTTCCTTTAAGATTGTAGAGAATCATGTATGTTCCATTTTGAGTAGAGGAAGTAATGTAGGTGCTTCGTCATACTATGAAGTAAACAATATAAGTTTTAAAATAGAAGTAAAATCGATATGTTTTGATAGAAAAGTAAACCATACAAGCTTTAGTTAATATTTCAAATGTTTTGTGTATTGATTCAAAATATGAATGCAAAGTTATAAAGAATTTTGTTATCTCAAACATTCATGTTCAGTTTGACCTTATTCCATTGTATGTTTTGTATAGTTAATTACAAGCTCGTCAAGTTTACCCAACTTTGACAACATTTTTCAAATTAAAGCCTAGTGGACAAATACATCCTTAGAAGCAAATAAATGATGAACGAAGGCATGAGAGAGAATGCCAATAATTAGTTTTGATTATTAATCATTAGCATGAACATCCTTCTTGATACTTTAGACTATATCGATTTTGGAAAGTTCAGTTTTATTGATTATGTTATGGATTGTAAAAGTTTTACCTTAGTGTTAGTTTTGTTGGAGATTTCACTCTTATGGTAGTAGAGAATGAAGTTTAAATGGATCATATATTTTATGGATGTCTTTTAATTTCTGTTGCACACAGTAAATCAATGTTAATGTTTATGTTTCCGCTAAAAATTGTGAATGGATACGAGTAATTATACATTCATGATGAATGAATGATTACAAATTATGTTGTATATGTTAATGAGTAAATGCTTTAAGCTTTGGATATACGACCAAATTGTTTAAGAGTCAAGTGACATTGAAAATGATAATGTCACACTCTGAATCTAGGATTGTCACAAAGAGAGGTCTAGGTTCGGAGTGTGACAAAATTCATAACCAACTTGCATGAATGGTAAGTATGCTTTTAAATTAAAACAAAAAAAGTTTTCTTTTTTATTGTATGTATATTTATGCAAAAGAGAACCAATGATCAATTGTTTATTATTTGTTCATGTATGTTCTTGTCTTGTTTGTGAATCTCATTTGTACTTAGGTTTTGAATCTTTTGATAGGTAGTATTGGTATTTCTATATCTATAATGATATGTGATTCTATAAAGAACAAGTATTTATTTCATATAAATAAAAAACTTTAAAATAAAATCAATGGAACAACTTACTTGACTGGATGAATTGAAAAAGTCAAAACCAAAATTGATCAAGGCTATGTCCTTAAGACAGATTTCACCCCTTGTAATGGTGCTTATGAACTTCTCAGATGTTTACCTTTTAGGATACAATGATCTACTACACACAATGAACACTGCAATTTGTGTGCCTAGCAAATCAAACTTGTGTTCTCTCTCATACAAAACCGCTATAATGCACTCTATGATGTCTAATTTCGGACTCTTAAATGCAAGAGGGATGGACATATTTGTAGACTTATTAATGTTTGTTTGGAACAGCCATAGAGAGACAACTTATGACTGTCGAACAAACACGAAGGCAAAAGGATGCAATTGACTAGCCGTTTTCATGTTTGTTCAAAACAGACAAGGGGTTAAGAAGGTGTGATTTAATAGTCACATTTGTGACTATTCATTTTGGAACAATCATGAGGGTGAAAGGGTAAAATGGCAATATGAATGACACAACCCCACAGGTTTAACGGTTTCTAGAAGAAATAAAAATAAAAATAAAATTTTATTTTATTTTTCTTATTGACCTAACCCGGCCTAGTTTAGCAGGCGCATGTGTGTTGGTTTGGGCTTGGCCCATGTTGGCTAGGTCCTCCCCCTTCCACAAAACTGTGGTGCCCCTTGGGTCCCAAGTTTATGTCTAAGGCTATTGTATATAAACTTCTAAAAAATTTTGAGCTACCAACGTGGGACTACTCAAGTTTTACACCCTTTAACCAATGTTCAACCGGGTTCTTTTGGAGACAATTTCTAATTCACCCATTGACTATTTTGAGCAACCAACCATACGAATTTATTCTCCTCACTGATGTGAACAAATACCTATGTGGACCCGCCTCAAACAGCATGTGGGTCCCACTTTTATTTTGGCTCAAAGACGCCTAAACAGTCAAATTTCAAATTTGGGCACAATCAAAATCGTTTACAACAAGTATTAAAAATCAATTTAAGAAAAATACAAAAGAATGAAAAAGAGAACAACAAGGAAAAGGATAAAAAGAAATACAAACACAAAATTTTCTTGTATACCCATTAGTACATGATTATTTCTTTAATGATTCTTTTAATACTTAATTTGGTGGTGGTGTTGGTCTAAACATGATCAATATATATATATATATATATATATATATATATTTTATGAAGATGAGGATGAGTAGTCCTTATATCACCTTAAACCCTATATTTAAGGTAATAAGAAGTTAATCATGCTATGTCCCATAGATACTATAAATTATATTTTTAGTAGTAGGAGCTATGAAGTTTCTTGCAACTTCTCATATAGTATTTTCTAGTATTATATTATAGAAGCTTCGTGATTGTTTGATTGTGGCATCATGGACAAGCGAATTTGAAGAACAATATTAAGCATGAAAACATGAACTAAACATAAGTTAAATTTAAACTTCTCCCTATGTATAGATGGCAAATTGAGAAGAACTAGGGTTATGTGCATTCTATATGCACACCATCTTGTAAATTCAAGTTTTTTGAAAGTTGTACCTTGCTGCATGTTCTAGTCATAGCTCTCTCCCGTCCGTCTTCTATTAGAAAATCACATCACACTCATTTCATATTTTATCTATAATCCACAACTTTTTATAGGTTTCTATAAATTTTTGTATCCAAAAACAATGTTTTCATAAATCTGTTATAATAATTATGGACTCAGTGCTTGAAAGAGAATCTACTAGGCATCAGAATCAAACGATGTTAAATTGGCAAAACCACTTGGGTTCAAATCAATCATCTCCTTAAATGTTGTTAATTCTCTACAATATCATTGCCTATTGTGACTTTAAGGTTGTAGATGGGGTGCTCACTTTGGAAGTAGGTTATGTA
>JAOXJP010250580.1:0-22048 GCA_025762735.1 Platanus orientalis
GGTGGAGAGAGAACAAGAGGGGTTGGTTAGATAAATAGTAAAGTTTTCTCAAGGTAGTTGAAGATGGAGAGGGATTTTTGTAGAGCTTCCTCAAGGCTTAAGGTTCTAAAGCGATTTTTCTAGAATTTTTTTTAATAAAGTTTTTGGTGATTAATAGGGTGATTAGTCCTAAGAAAGCTTAGGTCTAAGTATTTTTTTTTTATTTTTTATGAATAGATTAGGTTTAAGTATCTATTATAATACACATGTAATGACATACTTCAGTAATTATTAGATAAAGCATAATTGTAAAACAAGCCAAGGTTTTGGTTGTATACATAATATAAGATGATTAGGTGTATGAAAGACACTTTAGACAATGCACAAGATATATCTCAAGAATATTCTTAGGGATAAAATATAAAGCATATTTTAGAAAGTTGTTGGTTTTTTATTCGACGTAGGTGTGCCTTCGTACCTCACTGCACATCTCTATGATTGACCCTCTTCGAGGTCTCCGATTTCGAACATTTTTGTTATGGATTTATTTAACATGACGGTCCTAAGGTATAAATTTCAAGGTCATCCGACCAGGATCCACCGTTGATTTTGTTAATAGTATATCAATTAGAGAGGTAAGATGATGAATTTAACTAAACCGGAATACAGTCAAGTATATTCCATTATATCTCATTGTATGGAACAAACAACTCGCATTTTAGATATGTGTACAAAAAATATTTGATAAAATATTCTGGTATATGTGACTAGATCCTCGAAAATTAGCCAAAAAGTGCCTAAATGCATTACTTAGGATGTGATCTCAGGGTTATCCTTTGAGGTTCATAAGTCCTATGACATTTTGGTCATATGGACCAATTGAATTGATGATCCGTTGGTTGGATGTCACTAGAGACCAAAAGATGTCATTTCAAAGTTCTCGGGTCACCATGACACTACAGTCTTAAAACAAAGTTTTGCCAACCTCCCATGACATTATTAGTTGGCATATCGGCCTTGGGGACTATGCCAAAGACATCCATGATCTCCAGTTGACTAAAAATCAAGTCTACGGAACTGTCATCGAAAGATTCTGTTTCAAAAAAAAGTCTTCCAGTGCACAAAACCTTAAATGTCTCTCATTAGTGAACTTAGAGGCATAGGTGTAAATCGATTTCGGGTTCTTAAGAGTTTTGACCCTTTCAAACATGCCAATGCATCCTCTTTGTTTACTGGACATCATATTCCTATCCATTTTCAATAAATTCTGTTTTTAGGGCTTTGAGTGATAGACATCACATTTGTTTCCCAATGGGGAATCAAATGCTAGATTTTTATCATGCCATTAAGTAGACCTTAACTTGAGATTGTCATTGTCTTGTTAGTCTAGTTTAACGAGAATTATCATAATTTGATGTACCAATTGGCAGATTTTATGAGATGCAAGGACAATCTTTTAATCACCCAAGTGTTAAGGAATGTCTAAAGTCTTTGGAAGAGTAAGTGCTAGCCAATAGAAGGATCCTTTGACGTTTGTGCAAAAATCAAGCATTGACACCCCTAATTATAGATTTATTTGACCAGCTTGGAAGAACCAAATAGTTCACTACACTGGACTTGAGATCGGGGTAGTATCAAGTTCGCATCGCGGAAGGTGATGAGCCGAAGATTACTCGCATCAGGAGATATGGCCCATTTGAGTTCTTGACCATGCCCTTCGGATTGATGAATGCTGCAACAACTTTCTATACACTAATGAATGATATTTCATGACTACCTCGACAAATTTGTTGTCATGTATCTAGATGACATCATGGTTTACAGTCTGACATTAGAGGACCATGTGGCACAACTTCGTGCAGTCTTCAAACTGTTATAGAAGAACCACCTATACGTGAAGGAGAAATGTTTATTTTCACAAGAGAGTATCGGGTTCCTAGGCCACGTTGTCGGTAAAGTACAACAAGATGGACATGGACAACCTTAGTGCAATCAAAGAGTGAAGAACACCAATCAATGTTAGCAAGATGCGGTCCTTTCTGGGCCTTGTTAATTACTACTTTAGATTTATTAAGGGGTACTTAGGGAAGGCCACTCTGTTGACCAACCTACTGAAGGACAGACCATGGGTATGGTCAACAGAGTGTCGCCAAGCTTTCAAAGAACTGAAATTGTTGTGACATGTGACCCTATCTTGGTGCTTCTGGATTTTTCCAAGCCATTTAAAATGCAGATTAACACATCCAAATTTTCTCTTAGGGGCATATTGGTGCAAAAAACCATCTAGTGGCCTTTAAGAGTTGTAGGCACTTAGAGACAAAGAAATGGTATGCATCTCAAGAGAGAGTTGTTAGCCATCATACATTGCCAGCATGTGTGAAAACATTATCTGCTTAGGCCTAAATTTGTTGTTAAAACTGAAAATGTTGTTGTGTCTCATCTCATAACTCAAAAGAAACAGACTTCCAAGTAGGCATATTAGTAAGATTTCTTGGTTGAGTTTGACCTAGCTTTAGACTACAAGTCGGGGCATATGAACAATGTTGTTGATGCCTTGACCCACAAAGTTGAACTCATGGCACTTGTGCATGATGGACCTCAAAGGAGCGTTCCCTAGTTAAAGATCACTTTACTTGACCAGGTTTGAAAAAATGACTCAAAACTAATCCCCAGGTCAAGATACTATGGCCTTTGGTCGAAAGCAGCAAGACCCATCGCTTTTAGAGCAAGGATAGGTTTTTTTACACCAAAGGGAGCCGATTGTATGCTTTACTCAGGAGACTTAAGAAGAGAATTGATGCGGGAGTGCCATGGAATTCTCTGGGTGGGCTATCAAGGCTGCCTTGTATGTATGGCCCAAGGGGAAGCCCAAGTACTAGGAAAAGTGACAATCTCGCAGCCCATGATGTCAGCAATCTCCTCTATTCAAACTACCTCTCCCACAACAATGATTTTGAACTTTTGAAGATTCACTTTGAGGCCAGATACCGCCTCCATAACCAGAAGGATGCATCTTAGGACTTTGAACTGCTCAGGATCATCTTCCAAGAAGAAAAGAGAATCATCCGCAAATTGGATGAGAGATAGGAATGCCCTCATTGCCAGTTTTAAACCCCGACAACAAGTTCGTCTAGACAGCCTTTTGAATCAGCCTACCAAGTAATTCAGTCACAATATTGAACAAAAAAGGAGAGAGAGGATCTCCCTATCTTAGGCCTCAACTGCTCCTAAAGAATTTATTTAGAACCCCATTTATAAATACCGAAAAACTAACTGAAGAGATCCACATTTTAATCCAATACCTCCATTTTCGGCCAAATCCCATCTTATCCATCCATAATCCAATCGAGGAAGCTCCAATTGATGTGATCATATGCCTTCTCCATATTAATTTTGCAAAGAACCCTAGAGTGGCTTTTCTTCAGAAGATGATCTATGGATTTGTTGGACAACATGGCATAATCAAGGATCTAGCGGCCACTAATGAAAGCACTTTGAGAACGAGAAATGATGTCCTCCAAGACCTCCTTCAGACTAGTGGTGAGCACCTTTGATTACAATTTATACAAGCTTCCAATTAAGCTAATTGGCCTAAATTCCTTCATCTCAAGTCTCGATTGCTCCTTATTTCTTTGGGATTAAGGAGATAAAAAATGGAGTTTAGACTTTGGCACAAAGATACCTTTTTGTGAAACACAGAGAATATCTCAAACACCCCCTTTTTAAGGATGTTCCAAAACTCCACATAAAATTTTAAAGGGAAGCCATCTAGGCCAGGGCCTTATCCTCTGGGAGGCTCTTCAATGTAGCCACTATTTCCACCTCTTCAAAAGGTCTCTCGAACCATGTAGCCTTCTCCCTCGTAATTGAGTCAAACTCAATACCATCAAGGTCAGGCATTGGAAAAAGGGTTCCGTATACAATTTCTAGAAGAAACCAACAATGTGATCTTCTATAATATTCTTATTTTTTATCCAACAATCACCACAGTTAATATGGGAGATAAACTTGTCTTTCTCCTTAAATGAGGCTATTTTATGGAACAAATGCCAAGTTTTGGTCTCTAGCCTTAAGCCAATCCACCCTAGATTTTTGGCGCCAACTGATTTCTTCCATTCTAAGGATTTTCAAGTACTCAAATTTGGCCTCTAATTGATCTTGGATCCCCTGGGCTAAGAGGTCATTAACTTGGGCTTTGTAATCAAGAGCATCGATGATCTCCAAGGATAGACCTTTCAAAGCTTCTATCCTACAAATGACATCTCTATTCCAAGCCTTTATCTTTTCTTTAAGTTGCTTAAGCTTTTGAGCAAACTTGAACCCTGGTGTGTCTTTAACTTGAGCCCTATTCCACCAATCCCTGACCAGCTACTTGAACTCGCTTCAAGCCACATTAGTTCAAAGCAAAATGGGGTAGGACCCCTTTTGGCAACAATATGCCGTAAGAGGATAGGTAAGTGATCTGAAGCCAGATTAGGGAGGGCCTCCTAGTACAAGTTTAGAAAGTGATTCTCCCAATCCTTCGACACCAAAAACTTGTCAAACCAACTCATGTGAGGGTGGACCTCCCTACTAGTCCAGGTGAATTCTGTACCCCAAAGCAACATATCAATCAAACCAAGCCTATCAATAAACTCTTAGAACCTATGCATTTAAGAAGAGTATTTGCATCCACCTTTTCATTCCGAGGGGAAGTGGATAATGTTAAAATCTCTGCCAAGGCACATACCATTTCTCATGGATCAGAAGTAACTCGTTCCAAAGCCTCTCCTTATCCTCATTTCCTAAAGGGCCATAGATACCCCTAAAGGCCCAAACAAACCCATCTCCTTTACTCTTGCACAAAATAGAGACACTGAAATCACCTTCAAACTACTCCACTACTATAGGTGTTCCAAGCCACCAGCACATCCCCTAATCTTCCAACCGCACTCTTATGGACGAATTGGAATGGCTGTCTTCCCCATAAATTAGATCCCATCTTAACTGAAAACTTCAAAAGCATAGTTTCCTGCAATGTGACAAGATCCAACTTCCATTTTCAACACATATCCTTCACACACCACTGCTTGCTCTCTTGCCCTAACCCCCTACAATTCCAAGAGGAAATCTTGAGATTCATCATTAACCACAATCAAAGCACCCCCTCTCCTTTCCCTACTCTTCCCCTCCCCCTATTCATCGAGTCATAATTTACCTACAATTTCAGCTTTTTAAGCTCCCTGTCTCTACCTCCCACTAGCTCTCTTGGTCTTCCCTTGCATCTGCTTCTCAAGTTCCAACTTCTACGCCTTTTAATCTCCCGGAAAAAAAGCCTTTACTCAATCTTCTAGGCCCTTTAAAAGGACCCCCAAATGCTTACTCACCTTCGTTACCTTTTTTAGAACCCAACTGGATGATTTAGGGAGTGGCAACATCAAAATAGGATCATAGTTGACTGGCTCGTCATCCTTCTGCAACAACAAACCCTCAACATCTTCATCAATCATCGTGGAAGAAATCAACGTACCACCTTCCAAGAGCGAGGTACCAGACTAGTCGTTGCCATCCACTCTAACATTGTCAGAGGAGAGATCGCCCCACTTGCAGTTATTAATCAAAGGAATCCTTCGTCTCTGCCAGTCCTTAGATCTCTGACCTTCCATTGGGATTAGCTCCAACTCATAGGGAGGGTCCGGAATCATTTTCAGCACTGGCAACTCCTCACTACCAAGGACCTCGCTTGAATCTCCTTCCGCGTAGGTTAAACAGCCTAACCCATTGAATGCACCATAAAATTCCCCTTCCTTAGATTCTTCTTCACTAGTTTCAAGTGCAATCGCCACTGCCTTCCCTTTTCCTTCAGAAGCAATTTGCTGTCTCCTCTTCTGCCACAAATTACCCTCCCAGATGACAATTCCAACCCCTCTGCGTTTCATAGGATCGTCAACTGATTTTCCAAGAAGAGAGGAGATAACGGAAAGAGCAGAAGCTAGTGTTACCTTTTTGGCCAGATCCAATCCTGTCTTGGCCTCGTGGGGGAGGCTCATCTTTGATCTCCTTCAATTTTGATCCCTCTCTTCTTTCCATCAAACACCCGATTTAAGCATGTTCCTTTAGCCGGGAGGAATGAGCCCTGGGTCGGTGAAGGTTGAGCTGGTGGGAGCAAGATCTAGGCCAACAGTCCTCATACCTATTTTTAGAATAAGACTGGGCCTAATGAATGTGGGCCTTCGGTCGAGAAGGCCATTTAGGCCCCTTGATAGGAGAAGGTCCATTGAGAAGGGCTGAACCCGAGTCCGGATCTGATGCACAAACCACTCTTCCTTGCCTGACTTGCTGAATCGTCTTGCCTTACCATACCGTCAGTTCCTCTTAAACAGGTAATCCACTGGTGATTTCTTCTACCACCACTCTGGCCTTCCACCTCATTGTCCATCGGAACTCTATGAGAAGTAGAAGGATTTCTTAGGATCCCCCTATCGATCCTCCAACCTTGAGGTCCCTCTACTTCTAATACCGACTTCCTAATCCCCTAAATTTCTAGAAGATTTTCTCTCCATATGGCCACTAGGAAAGCCTAGCCCTTATCCGCAATCTATATCTCCTCAAGAATCTCCTTGGTCTCTTTCACCCGAATACAAGCCCACTCCGAGGAATCATCGCATCACTCTGCTGCTAAAAACCCTCTGCACAAATCACTAACTCGTTTGATGGTAAGAAGACCCCACAGGTGAACTCGAATCCCAAAGATCCGGATCCAAACCCCTTCCTCATGAATCCCAAAACCTTTGCATCTTGCCCTCGGATGCCAGATGTCCAGGACAACTCCACCCCCTTGCCAGTTGAATCTTCTCTCTGCCAAGACCCTCCTTGCTTCCTCCGGCGATAGTAGTTCAAAGAGAAGTAGATCTCCAGGGATTTGCTTGATCTTCAATTCTCCAGATATCTTTTAGGCTTTTCTTCCCATTTAAGTAAAGTTGGGATACATGGCTTATCCCCAACCAGACGACCTACCAGATAGGCTCTCAAGGTCTGCTTTTTGCTTTCCACCTCAGTTGCATCGACAACCTAGACCTTTCATCCACCCATGTCCCATAGGAGGACATCTTTCTCTTGGGCCAAGAATGATTCACTAGAGGCATCTCTATACGACCCAAGTCGATGCTGAGCCTCTTTATCGATCCGAGGATCTTTGCCAACTCTGTCTAGGGATCTCCCCCAATCAACCCTTCTTCTTCCTTTGTCAGTCCAGAGGGGACCACCCATAGGGGGCCCATGGGGCCGAATTTCAGGAAGCAGAATAGGCCATACCTAAAAGTTAGAGCATGACCAGTTTCGAAAAACAGCCAATCCAATTCCATTGTATTTGGCAATGTGAAAGGCACAAAAATAAACTAATCGTTATTAGAATCTTCAAGCTATAACTACATGTAATGGAAGACCATAACTCTAGACATGATTGAATATTCAACACATCAGTCAAACCGCATTATGTGTTGTAAAGCACCATTTTTTTCACCCGCAATGTGTTCGACCTTATGGTTGATGAAATCAATCATATGGCATAATGCCTAAGGGTGAGCATGGGCCTAGCCCGGCCTGACATTTGGCCAGAAAAAGCCCGGCCCAATGATAGCCTAAAAGGGGCCCAAGCAAGATAATTAATTAGGGTCAGGCTTGGGCTTACCTTAGTCCAACCCAAGCTCGGCCCGATAAAAAGCCTGAGAATAACCCATATGTTGGCCCGATTTATTTGATATATAATATGAGGTGTAATATATAACCCTATACCACATTTCCAATCTTCATCAAATTCAAGAGTGAAAGAGGAAAGTCGAGAGGCAACAAAGCGGCAAAGCACCAACACATGTTCATCCACCTATTCAAATCTTCGAGCCAGGGAGAGATCAGACGAGTTCTTCTGTCTCAGTTGTTTGCTTCTACAAAAAATCAGGTGTTGGTGGGGGGTTTCTTGAGGCTTGTTACTCCTGCAAAGGTCAGTTTTCTTAACTCTCCATCCCTCTTCTATCTGAATCTAATTGCCCCCCTATTCTTCTCTGTTGAATGGTGAAAGCGATAATGATTTTGACTTCTCGTTTCCTATAAATAGTGCTTCAAGTTTCTATGGTGGATCTGTTCATGATTTCAATTTGTTCCTAGATTAGTGTTTTGTATGTTCATATTTTTTATTGGGTGGCTAGATTTTTCTTTGATATGATCTCTCACATTTGGTTTTTAGAAGCGATGAGGGAAGTTTTGGATATCTTGTTTGACCATATTTTCTGTTTTTCTTCTTTTCTATATCATGGCTATGGATGTGAGTTTGTTTTGGATTTTGGATCAACGTACTTCCATTAAAATTTTAGAGCACTGGTTTTCAATGGAAAACAGATAAGCTTGTTACTTATTATTTTTTGAAGGCTTTATAGCTATTCCTTTCCCATGCTTTCTAGCTCTATTACTAATCCATAGAGTATTGTTATTTGTGTAGGTCTCTTTTCATTTGTAGTTCTTGAAAACTAACAAGACAGAAGCCTCAGAGTTGTATATTTTGTGTATTTTATTTCTTTATTTTCTTTAAGAGGGTTTTGTTTTTGTTTTATTGTAAATTATTTTATTATATGTTTAGATGTCAGCTTACAATTATGAAACCGCTATGGAAGATACTGATTCACCCTCACTTAGTGGAAAACATGAAGAAAGAAACATCACCAGTTTAGAAGCATTACGAGAAATTAGAAATCTTAGTGAATGGAAAGCATAAATGCAAATGTAATTATTGCAAGAAAATACTTACATGTGCTAGGACAAGTGGGACTAGTCATCTTTGGCATCATTTATATAATGCTTGTGCTTATTTTAGCAGGCTGGATAAGTCACAGTCAACCTTGAATTTTAAGATTGGGGACACTAGCTCAGACCCTAATTCTTGTATATCTAATTGGAAATTTGAGCTAGAGCAGAGCCAGAAAGATCTTACTGAAACGGTTATCTTAAATGAATTACCATTTTGATTTATTGAGCATGCGCCATTTAGAAAATTTATCACAAATTTGCAGCCAAAGTTCAAACATATGTCAAGGTTAACAGTAAAGAGAGATTGCATGAAGATTTATACAAAGGAGAAACAAAAACTAAAGGGAAAATTGAGTAAGCCAAGTGAGCGGATTTGCATTACCACTGATATGTGGACTTCAAAGCAAGCACTTGGGTATTTGAGTCATACAACAAACTTCATTGATGACGAATGGAAATCAAATAAGAAAATTATTAATTTTTGTATGGTCCCTTCTCGTCATACCAGAGAAAATATTTCCAATGTTATTATCTAACGGTTGATGGATAAGAATGTCTCTTAGTTATGCACTATTACAATGGATAATTGTTCAACAAATGATGTAGTGAGGAACCTTATCAAACAATTCTCTTCGAGAGACATGCTACCACTAAATGGTAATTTATTTCATGTACGGTGTTGAGTTCATATCTTGAATCTTATTGTGCAAGATGGATTATCAGAGATAAAAGATTCAGTTGTTAAGATTTGTAATACAGTTAAATACGTGAAGACATCTCAACAAAGAAATCAGGAGTTTTATGATTATGTGAAGCAATTGGGAATTGAAAATGGTAGGGGATTATGTCTAGATGTTTGTACAAGATGGAATTCTACTTATATAATGCTACTATCGGTAATACGTTTTGAGAAAGCATTTAGCTTATTGAAATCATATAATTCTGATTTTGTTGATGGACCTACTAAGGATGATTGGAAGAAGGCTGAAATGATATGTGATTTCTTGAGGCTGTTTTATCATGCAACCAATGTATTCTCAGGGTCTCATTATTCAACATCAAATTTGTTTTTTCATGAGATTATTCAAATCCATGAAGAATTAATTTGGATGCCGAAGCACCTTGATGATTTAATTTGTAAAATGGCATCAAAGATGAAAATCAAATTTGATAAATATTGGAATCAACTGGATAACAATTTGATTCTATCCATTGTTGTGGTGTTAGATCCTAGATACAAGATGGAATATCTGAGGTATTGTTATTTAGGTATCTTTGATGAAGATGAGGTTGATTTGCATATGAAACGAGTTGAGAGGGCCATTCATAATCTCTGTAATGAGTATGCAACACTTCATGCGGAATCAAACTCTACTTTAGAGGCTCCTAGTTTTTTGAAGTGTTCAGGATCAACATCAGATATACATCAAAGTTCTAATCAATGGGTGGATAAAAGAAAAGAATTTCGCAAACTAAGAAAAGTGGAAATTCTTATGGATTCAAGATAAGAATTTGAAGTATGTTTAACAGATGTATTTAATGAGGGTGATAAAGAAATTGATGTTGATGAAGAAAATGATTCATTTGACATCTTGATTTGGTGGAAGGTTCATTCTCCTAAGTATCAAATACTTTCTAGATTGGCCCGTGACATACTAGCAGTTCTAGTATCTATTGTTGCTTTTAAGTGTGCCTTTAGCACTGGTGATAGAGTTTTGGATCAATATCGTAGCTCATTGAATCCGTCTACGGTGGAGGGTTTAATTTGTGCACAAAATTGGTTGAGGAGTGAGTTAGAGATATTGGTGGAATGTGAGGATGACTCAGATGATATTATTGCAGGTTAGTAGCATTTATCAATTATTTAATGAATTTAATATGTGTTTAAAATATCTTGCATGAACTTGATTTTATATTGATTTTTTTTTCAAATACACCATGGTTGAATTTGAATTGATTTTTTTTATGAATGATGGTTACATTGGAATAGAAATTAGTTGCTTATTTTTTGGTTATTATATTTTGTAGGAACATTGAGTATTGGGTAGAAGCACTTGACAATGATGCTGATGATTGATGTTGGATCTTTTCTTAATCTTTCTTGGTTTTTCTTTTTTGTTTAGCATTTTGTTTGGGTTTCTAAGTGTTAGACTTATTTTGTTATGTTATATCTTGGTGTTTAGTTGTGAAGAAACTCAGTAGTAATTGGTGGTGGTGATAATGAAATGATTTCCTTTTTTCTAAATTATGATTTATGCTAACAATTAGTAAGTTCTCTTTAGCTAATGATGAATTGATATTGAGTAGCAGGTATAAATTTTATTATATATTTGAAAATTATGGAATATGCATTCTATATTACGTTGGAGAGATGCTCTTGCAATTACAGGGGCTACTCTTAAAGGTGTCCTAAAGTCATGGGTTTACAAGGTTTGACTATATTTACAAAAAACCACTTACAATTTATAAGCTATTGAACTATATTTATTTTTAATTGTTTGGAAATGTGACTTGGGACAGCTTCTCTTTCATTAACAGATTATGAAAATGTGATGCAATAGATATTTTTCATAAGATCAATTTAGTGATACTTTGTGATTGTAGGTAAGAAGGCTGACAAGAAAGAATTAGGCAACTTGTTTTCCAGCTTGTAACTAGAGAGTAGAAAGAATCAGATGGCTTTTCCCTTTGCAAGTTGATTGGCCACTTTGCTTCTAAATATTTTTGCCATTCGTTTTTGTTTTTTCAGTTTTTTGTTGATATTTCCTCTTTCTAATGTTTTTTTCTTTTCTGTGAAGGTTTCAAGGAGGCTCATGTCCTAATACATAAGGAACATAATTGTCACTACCCTCAAAGAAAGAAAAAAAAAGCATAACACGGATAAACTCAAACTCATGAACTCCTGTTTGGTCTTCCCATTGAACAGAGACACTAAGTGCACAGTCTTTGTCCTTTTGATTTTTTGGCTATTGTTACTTGCAAGTAACACCACTAAACCCAAGACCTTGAGGATTTTATGGATAGGTTTCTTCCAAGAGGAAAATCAAGTGATGGTAAACTGTCCTGTAGAAGCGTTAAAAAAAAAATAATCTTTTTCATGGAGAATATCTAGAAGATCAGTTTGAAACATGTGTTTGTTACTATTATATTTGAATCTTCCCCAACTGAGCTCACTGTGCAGCAAAATTACAGCATGAATTCATCATCCACTGGAACAAAAAAAAAAAAGTAAGGTTCTTACCAAAAGGTGATGCTAAATCATCAAGCAATGTATAATTTCTAAATAAATTCTGTAATTTAGAGCATGTTCTGCACTTTCAGAACTCAAAACCTAGATCGAAACTGTAGAAAAAATCTAGCATTTGATTTGTGGTTTTGAATTCTGGAGTTTCCTAATTTTGGTTGGTTGATGAGTTATCTGTTTGAGAAGTGGTATCAGCAGCTGTGTATGAAAAGGTGTATGAGGCTCACGTCCCAAGGTGAGGCTAAAGGAGAAAACCTTGAGAGCAACCTTAGAGAATTATGGCCCAAAAGTATGATATTAAAGTGTCCACGTTTTACATTAATCGTAGAATAACGTTCTTGAAGCAGGACCAAGAGAGAAAAATTCTATGATCTATTCATGTGTTGGGATATTTAATGATTTGAGGGCTAAGGTCTGTATCCATTCACAGTGTAATCCTTTTACATTAAGTTTTTATTTTATAAAATATCTTTTAAGTATTCAGGTGAAATGGTATTCCCTGCTATTAATAAATGGACTCAACTTTGTGTTTCTGAGTTTCTGTTTTCATATCAAATGATCTGAATCCATCCTCGGCTTCTTTGAACCATGCAGGCCTCAAATGCTACAGCCTTGCTCCTTCGCCGTGACATTCTCCTCACCCATGTCTGTGGTAGAATATTACCTTATAAAACGTTTTCTTGTCCTGTATGGTAAGTGAACCCACCAATATTCTCTGTTACTTGGCTTCTTCTTTTTTAATTTGGGAAGGTTAAGCTTGGTTCCTCACCAAAGTACACAATTTTACAATCAAGTACTAAAGGTGAACGCTCCCAACTTATATCCACATGGTGAGGCAGGCTTTGAGTGAGGCCTTATCTCTACAGAACCCAAGATGAAGGCAAGCCAAATACAGAAAATGAAGTCCATCTCTCTTTGTTTGAGAAGTGGTTGTTGGATGAAGGTGCTGCTCCAGGGCAAGATCTGATTGATATTCACTGGGTGACATTGATGAGCTGTTCTAAACAAGTTCATTTTTATTTTCTTTTGCGTAAAGGGGTTCTCACTTTTTGGAGTTATTTCTTTCCGTCAGCCTTGAGTTGATCAAAATTCCTTGTAGCTTCATTAGAGTGAATTCAACCTCTATGCAAGAAATAGAAGTGTAAATTACAATTATGTATAGATAAAAATGTTATTCTACTAATGGACTATATTATATATGATCTACATTGAAGGTTTTATATATATAGATTTGTAAAAGTGGGCCTGCCTGAGGCCCGATAAATTAACATGTGCTAGGCTTGGGCATAAATATTTAAGAAATTTTGGGCCCGGCCTAAGGCCGAACCCATCATATAATATAGTGGGTCTAGGTCGGGCCTATGATGGCCCGGCCCATGCCTACCCCTACCATGCTTACCCCTAATCACAGGGCTGTCAATCAGGCCGGGCAGGGCCAGACCAATGTCTGTCCAAATTTAGCCCGAAAGGTTTTACCTCGGCCCTAATAAACCTCAGGCCTAAAAATTTAGTCCAAACTCGGCCCGTTTTAAAACAACGGGCTTCGGGCTGAGTTCTGGCTACTTGAATTAAAACCTTTTTCTTAATTTTTTGATTGCTTTTAGGCTAATAATTACCGCTAAATACATATTATATGGGGTTTTTCTAGACAGTTGAATTAGTTGATGATAGTAAATTTGTTGAAAATATATGGATCCAAAAAGAATAAAATATATATATATATAAAGCTAATATCATTATATAAATAAAATTATTATATGCTAACTAGTTCGGACGGAACTGGACTGGGCAAGGCCTCGGGTTGAACTTGAGCCTGTCCAAACTCGACCTAAATAAAACTTCGGGCCTAAAAATTGGGCCCAACCCAGAATTAGGTAAGCCCAGCCCAATAATTTTTCGGGCTGGACATGTCGGGCTTCGGGCCAGCTAGAACAAAATTGACAGCCTTACTCCCATAAATATATGATTAGACTTGTTGTATTCAACAGCTTTGTATAAATTCTGCTCTAATTATCCATTTAACATGAAATGATAGGATGTACCACATGTACTAGTAATTAAACACCTTCTTTTCTTTTATATATACATCAAGTATACGATGTACTAAACTTGAAGAAAAAAAAAAAAAAAGAATGATTTCCTTATTATATCTCATAATATATAATTTAAGCTCTATTTAACGAGCCAATTCAAGCTTTTACGGAGCTCAAGCTCATTTAGTTAAACAAGCTCAATTGGAGGCTCAGGCTCGATTCATAATGAACGGATCATGAGCAGTTGACTTCAGGACAGTCTGAAATCAGCACAAAGCATGTTTTTTTAAATTGAGCCAAATTCGGGATTGGATTTGGGCTCAGGCCAAGTATGGGCTAGGAAGCGTAGACTGCTACCCTTGAGGTCGAGTTTGAACTGACCGCAGCTCGGCCCATCCGGCCCTGACGTATAGCCCTTCTACGGTAAGTTTACTACAATGTATAAAACTTTTTAGGCTTCCATAAAACAAATAAGTATCCCACACCCTAGAACTCTTTTGACTTGTCACAAAATCATTTACAAAAGACGACTCTAGATTTACGTTCACAGGAGCTAATAATCGCTCTATATACGCATCCACATAGTAGCAGGAAGGGCAAAGCCAATGAAACCTAGTGTTGTTCCTCTTTCACAGGTTGGAGACATAGGAGATTTGAAGCAGATGGTTCTTCCTTTTTCACAGGAGGGCCAATGGCCTTAACATAGACTCCAATAGAGCAGAGATATTGATAGTTGGAATATCCATGAAATCCCCCGAAACCACGTAGATTCCCCATCTGAAAGCAGAAAGGCGTGCCTTCCTCCTCACCATATGGTCCATATGTGCGTCGATTGGTGCCAAACGTAAGTGACGATATGATCATTTCCACAGACCTGTCTTCGTCTAGTGCAGATAAAAATATCCCGCAATCTTCAATATCAGCAGGTGCACCCGAATAATATCCACTAACTGAAGTAAGAAACTCAGACGGATAATCAAGATTAACCTACATTAAAAGATTTTGAATTTAGATAATCTTACAAGGACAATGACCTATTCACCATAAACTCCCAAAAAAAAAAAAAACAAATACAGTAAATTAAATACATTAACCTGAAACTGATTTCAAATTAAACATGATGACAAGCATATAAAAAAATTAAAATTCTAACCAAAAAAAAAAAAAATTCTTTTTTTTTTTTTTTTTTAAATTCTCACCAAGTCGAAAAAGTGTCCATCTCCACCGTGCCTTTCTGATAATAACAATTTTGATGTTCCATCTTCGATGTAGGTTGTTTGGATGGAACAGATGTACTCTTTTTCACGACGTATAAATATCTGGGTGATCTCAGATTTGCCCTTGTCATTCCATTCGTTTCCCCAGTTGGAACCACACGGCCCCACCTTGAGCATCCGATCCATTCCCTCCTAAGCTCTGAGCGATAGAACATAACAGAAACCAAAAATAAAATATCTGTTGCAAATTTCTACAAAAAGAATCCAAATAATCGGTTTCTGGGTTTCTGTAAACTGACCGATTGGGGTTTGGTTTGTTTCAAATCTGGTGCAGCTCTGTAATAAAACATCAGACAATGTTAGATTGCCAAATTCTAAATATAAGGAAGAAGAAAAAAAAAACTTGTTGAAAGGTTGTAAGACAAGCAGAACTCTACTAACCCTTTCTCTTGCAACTGCTAAAGGGTTTTGGACTCAATGATTAAAGTTATATACTCAGTTTTCTTAAGCCCTAAGTCACTTTTCTAAAGGAATCTTTATTCTGTAGAAGATCAGAGAGTGGAGATGGAGACAAAACGGATTTCCTGTAGTCGCTTTACTGTAGTCAAACTGTAGTCTCCAATTACAGTGCGACACGTCAAAGGCCATTGGGTTAAGCTTTGGTTAAGCAAACCCGGACTAAACCATGAGATACGTGTTGGATTGCCGAAAAACCACTTATCAAATCTGGTTTTGCTCAACCAAAACAAAGGAAAAAAACCTTCACCGACCACGCCGGAAGAGGGAGCACGAACACGGTTGAAGAATGGAGAGAGAAAGATATGCGTGCCCATCTATGAAAAAGAGAGGGAAAGGGATTAAAAATGGAGGGGGATCTAGAGAGAAAGAAAAGAGGGAAAGAGAGAGAAAATGAGAGAGATAACTGGAGGGAGACGGGGTCGCTGGCTGGAGCACTGGCGCACAGCCACCTCCCCTCCTGCTCACGTCGTCCAGGGGAGAGAGAGAGTGGGAAAGGGAAAAAGGGAAGGGGAGAGAGGGTGGTGAGGTGGGGTTGCCGTAGAGAGAGAAATAAAGAAAGGAAGATAAGGAGAGAGGGAGAGTGAGGAAGAGAGAGAGAGAGAGCTGTAGAGAACAGAGAGAGAAAGAAAGGGAAAGGATAAAGGGAGAGAGATGACCTGAAGGAGAAGGGGGGTTGCGGGCGTCGGAGCACCAGCACCATCCCCTGTGGTGGCGGTCTCTGCAAGAGAAGAAGAAGAAGAAGAAGAAGAAGAAGAAGAAGTGGGCGATGGTGGTGGTGGCGGTCGCTACGGGTGGTGATCGTGTCTGCTGCATCTGCGCCTGTGGAAATCGCGGGCGTGAAGACTCCGGCGAGGAAATGGACCCGCAGGAAGAGCAAAACCACAGGTGGTTTTACTTTTCGTAAACCCAACGTTAACCCGTGGTTTAAACGGGGTTTGCTTAACCAAAGGTTAACCTTAACCCCAGTTCCTTTGACGTGTCATACTGTGATTGGTGTGACTACAGTATGACTACAGTAAAGCGCCAACAGAAAATCCTGACTCAGATGGAGAGGATGGAAAGGCGTTTGCATGTGAAATGTACGGCTTTTCTTCACCACCGCGTTGGGGACTCCTAAAGTCATCAAATCTCGGACCCACCACTCAGACGTGGCTTTGGGACGAGCTGTGGCCCAACAACAGTCTGCCCAGGGCTGTTAATGAACCGAGCTAGCTCAGGTTCAGCTCTCAGCTCGGCTCATCACCAGCCGAGACTTGGCCGTGTTTTAAGCTCAAGAGTTGAGCCTGAGCTTTGATTTAAGATCATTTTCTAAGGCTGCGTCTGGTTGTCCGGATTTGGGCCAAATCCGGTAGAATCCAGAACAGGATTGATTAAACGGATTCCATCCATTTGGTTGGTTGGATTAGAAATCTATCAATTTCCGTGCAAATCCAATGGAATTCATTTTTTTGTATTTTTTTAGTTTTCCTTTTCCATCTCAAAAGGTCAGATTTATGACCAAATCTGGTGGAAACTACTCTCTATTATGTTGACCGTTGATCTCTTGTGGATTCAAAAAAAAAAAAAAATGTTTTCTATTTCTTGACAATCAAATAACAAATAGGATTATTGTATTGCTTTCAATTCCTTTTCTAAACCTTTCTTTTCCTTTGTACTTTTTGGATTCTCAAATTCCTTTTCTAATCCACTCAAATCTGGACAATTAGACGAAGCCTTAGAGAAATCATGTATTGTGGAAAGACATGCAACTTATGATTTGGAGATGCGTCTCTTGAAGCTCATTAGTTGTGCTCAATGGTATGGTCTTAAAACCCTACCACAACAACCCATTTTGGAGAAGCTATCAAGTTTGGAAGAACCTACACTAAAGGAAGATTCTTGTTTATAATTGGAGTCTCCCAAGGACCTTGTACCATCATCCTAAGAGAAAGTGCATCATGAAGATACTCATGACAACAAAATGCAGCCCAAAAAAGAAAGTCCACCACAAGTTGATCATATGATGCCCTCTTCCAAGATGCCTCTGATATTGTTGCCCCAACAAGTTGAAGCCTTTCAAGATGATCTTCAAGTAGAAGACCAATAAGTTGCCGATTTCATCATCTTGTTTTCCTCTACATCAGCAAGTTCGTGGTCGAACTTCTTCAAACCCAAGGAGTTTGATGCGGGACCAAATGGCGTGAAGAAAAAGAAGTTAGAGGACCATGGATAGTTCTCCGCGATGTGTTTAGTATTTAGAGTAGTTTAGGGTGGGTTAATTTAGTAATAAGGCTAAAAATGTTATGGGTAGTTTAGTTTAGTTTTTTTTTTTAAATTGTGAGTGGTAATCCCATTATTTTTAGCCCAAGTTTTCGAGGGTCAAACTTGCCTTTTTGGCTTGATTTTGGTGTCATTAGAGAAGTTATTCAACTACCTTTCTAACGAGACCAAGATTGCGTAAATCCGAGGTGATTTGGGAAAGTTATGACCAAATTACTATAGGGTTATCAAAGAGTTGTTAGAATTGTTTTTAGAAGGTTGTGTTTTAGAAAGTCTTAAAGTTTTAGTAGTTTAAAATATAAGAAAGTGTGGTATTTAACAAGTTTTACGTTTTAATATGTCTTAGGCAGCACGTTTGAAGGTTTTAGTAGTTTCTAAATTAGGAAAATAAGTTTTTAGAAGGTCTTATGATTTAGTAATACTTGGTTTCTAAGTTTAAGTGTTTTAGCAAGTTTCTAATTTTGTATGTTCTAATTTCTATAGGTTGTAAACCTATTTAAAAACACCCATCCTTATGAATTAAATTTGTGAAAATTGATTAAACAAAGTGTGTTATTGGGTGGTTTTTCAAGGCAGCTATGGGCTGGTTCTCTCTCCCCTCTAAGGGTGCTACCACTTTAGGCTCCCCTCTCTATCTATTGTGGGTTGTAGCACCATAAGTGCACTTGTGAGATTACCTTACCCTCTCTACTTATTCTATCTTCTTCTTTTAGTTCTCTCATACTTGCTGGAACTCATAAACATTGAAGGATTAAAGTGTTGGACTCCATTAACAAGGTATATATTGCTAAAATTTTATGGGTTTACACACTCTTGAAATAACACCCCTCAAGAATCCTCATTTCTCTAATTCCTTTTAAGGGTTTGATCCCTTTAGGATCCCCTAAAAAACTCCTCTCTTTTTCCCTTGTTTCCCTTCTTCCTTCTCCCTCAATTTCTAAAGATTCCTTACTGCTTTTCATCAAACCTCCATTAAAGAATCTTCTAATTTTTAAAGATTCCATGATTTGACAAATTAAAACTTGTCCAAATCCAATGAAATTTTAGCTTAGACCTTTTGAATGATGCACTCTTGATTTGGAAAGTTTCATAAAATTTTGACGCGATGGAAGGGTATTTTGGTAATTTTGAATTTCTATTCAAAATTACCAAAATACACTTCTGGGTCCTTTTCTCTCTTTTATTTTCCCTTTTTTTTATTATAATTCTTCTATTTTCTTTCTGATATCTATTTCTTTGTTTTAATCAATTTCCGTGGCTCCTTGTGTTTTAAATTCAATTCTTGAATTCTATTTGCTTCTGTATTATTAATCTAATAACTTTGTGAGGCTTTTAGGATTATCCTATATCAATTTTGGTATCTTCTCTTTTGTGTTTCTTCATGTAGGCTCGTCAAGAACCTGTGGCACCCTTACTTCTGACATTAACAAGCCTAGGGCTAACATAAGCAGTCGTACGGAAGATTTAATATACATGCTATATATTAACTAGTGGATGTAGAAGAAGAAGAAAAATAAAGGGAGAAGAAGAGAAACCGTATAAGCTACAATCGTATGAGAGAAGTTCTCTCATATGTAGGTGTAAAACTTATTGATATTGGTATGCTGGCAGAATACCAGCAATACCCTTCATGATTACAAAGAATGAAACAAAGAACATATAAAGACACTAATACCCTTACATAAACGTTACCCCACTACTTCAACACTCCCTCTCAACCTGAAGTATGAATGTCATACATACCCAACTTGCCAATAATTTCATGAAGACACACTTTAATTACCCCTTTGGTTAAGATATCGGTTAGATGTTATCCAGTAGTTACAAAAGGAGTACAAATCAGTCTCGATAACTTCTCCTAGATGAAATGTCTATCCACTTTAATATGTTTAGTTCAACCATGTTGTACTGGATTATGAGATATACTGATAGTAGCCTTGTCGTTGTAGTATAAAGTTATGACCTTCTATAACAAATCAAATTTCTTGAAGTATGGTTCTCAACCACAGAATCTCACACTCCATGAGCCATAGATCTATACTCCATCTCAGCTCTAGATTTGGCCACATTTGATTGTTGCTTACTTCTACATGTCATAAGATCCCACCCACAAAAGAATAATACCCTAAGGTGGATCTTCTATTTGTAACTGAGCCGGCCCAATCTGCATCGGTATATACTTCAACTCTCATATGACCATGATTAGATAATACCAAACCTCTTCCTGGTGCTGATCTTAAGTATCTCATAATATAATGAGTAGCTTTAAGGTGAGGTATCTTGAAACATGTATAAATTGACTCACAACACCAACAATGGAGGCTATATTAGGTCATGTGAGTGAGAGATATATGAGCTTCCCTATATGACGCTGATATCTTCTAGCATTAATAAAAGGCCTTTCATCTTGGTCATTCAACCAATGATTAACTTCAATAGGATTCTATGTAGGTCTTGCCTCTAATAACCTTGTCTTAGTCAACGGATCTAGTATGTATTTTTTTTTTTGGAAAATGAAGATACCTTTTTTCTTGAATGAGCAACTTCAATTTCCAAGAAATAACGTAATAATCGTCATATAAGATGCCCACAAGGCATTGATATCTCCCCTCATCAATGAAACAATTGTTTTAATCTTCCTTGAGCCTGTGATTAGGGTCAATGGGAATAATAGATGGTTTATAGCCAAGCATTCATGTCTCTTTCAAGAGAGCTGATACACACTTCCTTTAAGATACGAAAATACCCATTTTTGATCTTGCAACCTTAATACCCAAGGACTTGAGCTGCCCCAAATCTTTAATTTCAAATTCTTTACCTAACTGTGCTTTCAATAACTTCACTTCTGACTCATCATTACTTGTAACAACTATGTGATCGACATAGATATTCAATGTTGTAAGCTTGTCTCGTCGCTTCCCAAACAAAATATGATCACTTTGATACTGTGTATACCATTCTTCATCATAACAAATCAGAATCTTTCAAACCAGGCCCTAGATGATTGCTTTAGGCCATATAATGCCTTCTTCAATCTATAGACCTTTACTTTCTCCTCAAAGTGCTAGAAACCAAGTAGAGGCTGTATGAATATTTCCTTTTCTAGATCCCCATTTAGAAAGGCATTTTTTATATCAAATTGATATAGAGGCCACTTTGTGTGGCAGCGAGTGAGATGAGCACTTTAACTAGGTTCATATTGGCACTAGAGCAAACGTCTCCTGGTAGTCAATTTCATACGTTTAAGTGTAACCCTTTGCTACAAGACTATCTTTGTACCTCTCTACTATACAATTAGCTTTATTGATGCAGAACAAGAAAGAGTCTATATTCAGATTTGATGGATTTAAACTTTTTGTATGAATTTTTTTATTTGATTAATTTTAGGTTAATCTTGATTAGTTTCTTGTTAGTTAGTATAAGGCTTTTAATTTATTTCCAAATAGAATATGTTTTTATTTAATTTTATAGAAAGTGAAAGAACTATATCCGTCACTTTTCTTTATATCCTATTTTGGAAGGTCAAAACTTACTTGTTTAGGCTAATTTTGGTGGGATTCAATTACCTTTTCAACAAGCCCAAGATCTTGAGCATTTGATGTGATTTAGGAAAGTTATGACTAAAATACTGGCAGGGTATCACTTGGTGATGGGATTTAGTTTTTAGAGTTTTGCCTTTTTAGGAAGTTTAGTTAGAGTGAGATTTAGAAAGAGGCATGTATGTGTGTGTGTGTGTGCCTGTAACCCAAATTTTATTATTGAAGAATGATGATTATTGGTGAATTCAAGGTTACAGTTGCTTTGTTCTTTGGTGTGAATCCAGAATCTTTAAGGTGTGATGCGTTCAACCCTAGGTGTGACTCGTAGGAGGCTATTGGCATGACTCCATTGGTATTTTTCTCTCTTTTATTAATTTTCTGTTATTTTACTTTTGCTATAAGTTATTAATTAAAAAAACGGATCAGAGCCTCTTTGTCCTACACCAATTCAGCTATGTTCCTATCTAGTTGTGTTCCCGC
>JAOXJP010250590.1:0-22047 GCA_025762735.1 Platanus orientalis
CTTTGAGGGTCCAGGGGTAAATTCCCAAAGGTGAAATGATAAAATGGTAATTTTTTGCCTGTGGGGGTTACAAAAAATGTGAAAATGAGAATTCTTCACCTGTGATGCTTCATGACAAGAATGCTTATATAGGCAGGAGAAATTTAGTGATTTGATTGGTAGATAATGTGTTATGGGCTTTTGAAGGTAAAAGGGTAAAATGGTAATTTTTTGCTTATGATGCTTCATTGAAGGAAGGCTTACAAAGGCTGAGAAAATTGTAGATAACATGAATGAAGATCTTAAATGTGGACCCTTAAAGTCCTGTTGATGCTTTGGTGGAGAGTTAGGGTTTGACCTAGAATGGTGTATTTAGGCTGTAATGAGGTGCTTTGATTGATTCATTTGCGACCGAAATATCTGAAAAGACTTCTCAGGGAATGCCTAACCTCCTAGAGTTTAGGTTTGCATTGCCTAAACTAAAGATGCTTAGAATCTTGATGCCTAAATACTAATTTGATGCTCTTCATTCCATCATATGACCCAAGTCAAAATTTGGGTGCTGACATAAGTCAGCATACATCATGATCAAAATTATTGGCCATTTAAAATTTAAGGGTGTTTTTTACCTTTTGGCTCATTTTTCTCTTAGGCAAACCACCTTGGGTGATGGGTACATCAGGCTTCAAGGAGATTTAGGACTATGCTAGAACAGGAGGAGGAGAGTCATCCCACTCATATGGTTTAAATAGGGAGGGAGTGCCCCAAGGCCACCTAGACACATTCTGGTAGGGCTCATCATTTGCTTTCAACTTTACTTTAATACTTTATTTTAGTTTCTTTGGATATTTCAGTTGTAATTTGAATTTATGACCTTTGTTATGTCATGTGGGACATGGGGGAACATTATTTTTATTTTGGGAGAGACAGAGAGGAGCAGAGATATATATTTCAATGTCATATGGGTATAATTGTTCAAAACTGGACAATTTCAAGGGTTTATAAGAGGAGGTGGCTCCAGGGGTATTATGGGCATTTGAACTATTTTATTATGTAACCCTAATAGGGTTGGCCATCCAAGTCTCTATAAAAGGTCCTTGGCCACCCAAAACTAAAGGATGGTTGATTAGTAAAAGAAGTGGAGTTTTCTTTGTGTTGGAGTTGTGTACGGCTAGAGCTTGGAGAGGGAGTTCTTCTTCTTCAACTTTCTTTGTTTTCAACCAAAACTTGGAAAGGTTATCCTCGAAACGAGCTTTAGACACTTAGAGTGGAGGCTCTTATCATCACATAATATTTTACAAGGGTTTGAAAGGTTGGCAATTAATTTTACATCAATCCCAAGCAAGTAAGTGTGCTGAATTTCCGTTTTGTGAATTTCGAGCCAACATGGTTGTTGTCGTTGGAATTTTTTCTACATGTAAATAAAGGATTTAAGACCCTAAATTCTGTTTGTGATTCTATTATGACCTAATTTTTTTTTTCAAAGTGCTGGAAATTATTTTAAATATACTTTTTATATTTTTTTACCTTGCCCAAACATAAAATACCAAAAACTAGAATTTTTTGCACATATGATCATGAAGCCTACTTTGAGCCATTGTTTGAACATGATTCCCTTGATGTTTTGCTTGACTAATAACCTTGTTTAGATCTCTTAATATATTCTAAAACAGCATGCAAACCATCCCTATAAATCCCTTACAAACAATTAGAACATTGTACCTAAAAAGTGCTAATTGGTCATGTTAGTGCAGAACTTTCTTTAGGCATGTTGGCATATTTTCTTGTATGGAATTTGGTAGTTCCTTTTCCTTCTTTTATGACTAAAATTTCTACATGTTAGGCCCTAGAAAACTGAACCAAACCGAACTCAAGGTGCACACTATTGATGAGTAGGAATCTAGCTTCTACCTTGTTATTAAACTTGACAATCTAGGTATTTTCTCCTCACTCACATTACCCTAGTGTGTTTGTCCCGCATCATTGAGTCCTACCTATGGTTTATGAGTAAGTTTAGATGATTCCTATGGTTTTTTGGTCTAGGCTAACCCATGAATACCACTTACAACCACTTTGAATGATCCTTTTGACATGTGAAGCTCCAAGTTGGCTCCTAAGGTGACTTAGTCTTTCGAGCATGAGACTTCTTGATTTCTTTATATGTGTGAATTAAGTCTCTTGAGCTTGTGGTCTTCTCGGCTTTAAGATGTTCCTCTTGAAGCTTCTGCTAGACTTTGACTTAGATTTACATGACTCAATAAATTTTACATGGACACACATGTAAGACCTTTGACCAAAAGACTACATGTACTTACATAGTTTTGGAATGGGATTGACAATACATATTTTACGTTAACACAAATAATAATGTGTGACTTTCATGGATCTACCTATAGATGAATACTTGCAACTTATAGAGCCCAACCGGCCTAGTGATATTAGATTCGTTCACATGTTTGGAACATACCCACACCGCCCCAAGTGTGAATTACTACATCAAATATCTTAATTTTCACCATCCTAACACCTATAAAGTCCAAGTGGATATGTCACTCAAAGAAATAACATATATCTTTTTCTCTTGGAACATATCAAAATATTCTTTCCTAAAGATATAAATAAGTCATCTTGAGAAGAAGTGTGTGTACTATAGAGATTGTGAGAGTGTTTCCATTGTATTCTCTGTATTCTTCTACCATCACCTTTCTTTCTATCACCACGCTTTGGACAATTCATCTTAATGTGATCATATTTCTTGTAATGGAAACATTGCACCTTGTTCTTCCCTTTGGATTTGGATCTAGATCTACTATTCCTAAACACCCTTATAGATGACATTCCCTTGTAATTTTCCACCTGACTAACTAACCCAAAATATTGACGTCCTTCAAGATTTGGACTCCTACTCTTGTTAGATAAGTGGTACCATGATATTCTTCAAACTTCTTTTATTTTCTCTAGTAGTAATGTTGTTACTTTGTTATAAGAATCAAAGAGAAAGGTAACAAACAATACAACCTTGGTTGAACACATTTAAATAATCCAATAGATTTGTTCCATCCTCCATCTTCGATCTATACAATTTCTGATTTGAACATAAGAGACTTTTTCTTATTTAGAGTTTCTTCAAATTCTCTTGTAAGACTGGTACCAATCCTCATCTATAATGTTAAACAATACATTATCCACAACACAGAGACAAATTGTGTTGACTGCATATATCTCTACATATTGCCACTCATACATTTCTATCTCTTTATACTTGTCTTTCTTACCCCATAATGTCCTGTTCAAACTCCATTAATCCAATAAATCCTTCAACATGCTTTGCTAAAGAGTGTAACTACCATTTCCATTAATTTTATCCATAGAGAATTAACCAATGGAAGCATTTATTATCATGGTGAATTTACCAAATTTTTTAGAAAGTAACCCAATTAAATAAATAAATAAATTACTCATGGATTTTTTCCTCTTCCTTCTAAACACTAACTAGAATCTTTGATGCCGATTTTTAGTGTAGTGGAAACAATTTTGTTATTACCACGTGATTGGATATGGCCCTAAACCACTCACAATCATTGCAATAACAATAAGTCAACCGTGAAGAAATTATAAGCACACGTACAATACAAAGATTTTATGTGGTTTGACTCTTTAGCCTACATCCATAGATGTTATCTATTTTTCACTATGAATCAAAGAAAAACAAGTTACAATAAAATGAATTCCTCCTTTTTTGTAACTCAAACCCAATCTCCAAGAAAATTTGAAAACTCGTTACACCCATAACTCTTTCTCTAACAATGAAGAACACCCTTCTCACATTTTTTTCACAACCCAGAGAAATTATGTTTTTTCACCTTGAAGAAATCCTCCTTGCCTCTTAGTTTCATTCAACAAGAAAACCTGGAGAAGAAAACCAAGTATCTCTTTACTAATGAACCTTGCCAAAAAAACATGTGTTTCCATATAAAATCACCATGTACTATCTTATGTCACCTCATTGAAAACTAACTACAAAATTTATAGCTTTAACATTCATATCTTTAACACATTCATATATTGCTTTCAATGATTCAAGAGAAAAAAATGCAAACCAATGAGAAAATTAGGAGCAATTATCACTTCTTAATAGTGAGCCTTCTCTCACATTGGTCCTAAGAGAACTGATGGACATGGTGGAGAAATTGTAACACCATGTACCTAAATCAAGTAAGTTCAGCAACCCAAACTCGACACCATGTGTTCGGATGTGTAACCCATGGTATGTTGAGCAAGGGGACTAATCTTAGTGCTCTAAGGACCCATACATGTCTTAGGGAAGACTAGAAAACCTTTCTGAATAGTTTGGTAGGACCCACATTGATCAAAGTGTCAAAGACACAAAAATTAAAAATACAACATCCGTGACTGATCACAAATCCCCTAATTGATCATAAGGCCCTGACTGATCATAAACATGGGTCATAGTTCTCGGGTTTTGCTCAGAAGAGGCTTTGTAGAATCCATGACTGATCACAAGATCTCTAACCATACACATCTCTTGATCGGTAATGACTTGAAAATCTAGAAAAAGATAAACACGTATAGAAATGCCATGGCTCATTCTAATTTGGCCCCCACTCATGTGGGATCTTGATTGTGATGAAATATAACCACTTTGAAACCTCATTTAGGTCCAAAATGCCTTTTAGAACATAAAGAGGAAGAGAGAGGGAATTGGGAGATAGGAGGAGAAATCTTCCCCAATTCAGTAAGTGCAACCCCTACATTGGAGTTTTAACTAGATTAGATGATTTTCTTCATAAGATCCTATATTTGATGATAAATCTACAACAATCTTGCATAAGAAGGAGAATTTAGAGTGTGAATCAAAGGAGTTTTGACTTAAAGCTAAGGATTTGTAGATATTGTAAGTAATCTTTACTATGTGGTGTTTTCCTCATGAAATTCTCAGATTATGTGATATTACCATTGGATCCTTTAAGATTATTTGAAATCTTTGCTTTCAAGCCATTGAACCATGCTTGATTTATGGATTTAAGATTATTTCGTAAGAGTTCATGCTCCCTATGTTTAGAATGATCATTTTTCATTTTGAAACTTCTGAAACTTCTGTGGATCCATGCTTTAAACCATTTAACTTTATTTAATATTTAGATCTACACCTATTTTGTAAGAGATTATTATTCTTAGTCATTGTGTGGACTGATTTCCTTCATTGAATCCTTTAGATCATAGAAAATTTGATTTTACTCATGTGATTCTTTTGAATACCTATATGAAATGGTGAATCCTTCAAGATCTACACTATTTAATGATCAAATTGATAGGAAATCTTTATTTTCCCTTTGTTAGGGACACTAGAAGTAATAATTGGGTTCATCTTTACACTTAGATCTATTATATACCTGTTGAATATTTGATTTTCTGTAAAATTGTATTGGACTTATTGATTTTATCAAACTCTTTGCTCCCTATATGATCATATGAGCCATGTGGACCATCAAATCTTATTACATGCTATGAACCATCAATTTTATACAAAATCTTAGAGAATTATTATGAATTCGACCTTATGAACATCGAATCATGTACTAACATCGAACTAAGTGAACTTATCTCTTTGATCTTATTTTTTACCACTGAAGTGATTAATTCTAAATAACAAGTGTAATTCATTTGAATCAAGGATACTATATGCTTAAGGTCACTCTACAATATTGTTTCGATTATTGAAACCAAGTGACCCCTCCGAACTTATTGATATGAACCATATTGGACTTTGAACCTTTGACCCCCTTTGAGCCAGATCACAAGACTAACTGTGACCATCGACCTTTTTGGGCTCCACCATAGGGATAAGTGTGACTTTAGGATTTTGGGCCCACTCACAGGGCTAAGTGTGAGAAAGTTCTCTAGACCATGTTCTTTGGTTTCATGGGATTTGGCCCTAGTTCTGGGAATTGTCAAGAGATCGGGACCTTATCCTTAGGGTAACAATGAGAGATTTGGCCTTATTCTTGGGGTTTAGAAAGAGATTTGGACTTTGTCTGTGGAGTTGACAAGAGCATATGGATACTTTACTTTAGACCCCTTTAGACACCTCTGGGTCCCAACCTTCGGGTAAGGGTGTGTGTTATTTGAACTTTGAACCTTTCAAATAATTAAACCTTGGACCCTTTGAACTTTTGGACTTTGAACCCTTTGAACCATTGAAATATGAACATTTTTGTTATTGGACTCTTGTTTGTACTTTGACTTCCATATTGAACTACTTTGTATTGGACCCTTCGATTTGCATGTACCTTCGGATATTAGATATCTCTTATAAACCTTGACTCTAACTTTGACTATGCTCAATTTGGAAACTTTGGATTTTAATTTGCTAGTTATTTATTACTCCATTTCATACTAGCATGATACTACAGCTGTTCAGACTTTGTTTAGTTTTTGCATTGATTTCTAGACGTTAGTTCTTTAACTTATGTTTCTTACATCATATTATCTTTAGTTAGTATGATTGCTTACAGGTTGGGACTAACCTAGCGGTTAAGTTTTTCAGATTGAATGTGTTCACAGGTCTTTCACTTATAAAAAAATTGCTACAATGATTCCAGTCCTTTTGTCTTTTATTTGCAGTTGAGATTAGAATACTTTGAACCATTTACATTTTGTAGACATTATTAGGATAGATTGTACATGTTTCCTTTTGGCTTATGTTTGGGTGAAAGGGTACCTCATTTTGTAGTAGTTTAGATCTCCTGATACAGTGATAAACTTTAGATCTTTTTTTCGTATTTTTCTATTGTATTATTTTTTATATGATCATGTTATGTTAAGACTTCCGCTACAATATATTAAACTCTTGTGGATTATTGGATATTATATTGCTTCCCCTAATATTAGACTTAGACTGTGGACTACAGGATTAGTGTACATTAGAAAATAAGGAAATGAACTCTATGATTATTGGATTGAGAACATTAGTTATTTTAATTTGAATGTAATGATCCAAATCCGGGGCACATACAGATCTTATCTAAGTTTGGGTTTTGGGGCATTACAGAAATAATGCCCAAGTCTACTATAATTTTGTTAGTTGTTGTTGGAATTGATAACATATAACTAGATTAGGTTCAATATTCATTGCAACCTTTAAAATCTCACCACCATTGAAAAGGAAAGCCTCTTATCAAAATTACTTTGTAAGCACCACAATGCTATCTTGATCAACTCCATAGACTCTTTTTGCATGGAAATGCATATCAGTGTTGTGTTTATTGGACATGTAACATTGTTGTTCCTCCTTTGCCCTTCTTTTGTGTAGGCTCATAAAATACATGCTTTCCTTGGGTTAAGAGGAATTCAATGTTTATCGCTCACATTATGATATCCATGACCACTGTTGGGAAGATGGTTGGCTAGATTGTGTTGAATTTATCTCTATCAAAAATATTTTAGGGAGAACAGAAAAGAAAACAAAAGTTGTTTTTGAATGAATGAGGGAAATTTTGGTATACTTTCATAATGACATTAAAAAGTCCGAAGCTAACAAAAAGGTGTGGAATTTTTTTTTATAATCATCCTCGTTATTATTATTGAGAGATAACACATAAACCAAATTGAGTTTGCAATAACGTATCCTAATTTTAGCTTTAGATTAAGATGAAAGCAGTCTGATAGATGCAATATTTGAGGAAGGAACATAAGGGTCCATCATAGCATATGGAGTTTTATACAATCAGATTAATCACTTATGTAATGCTTTTGGTTAAGAAAGGGTTATGGAGAAAACGAATTATGGTGCTTAAAAAATCTGGCCTCATTGAATCATTTTCCAATCCAATGTTTTGTGTAAATCTTTGCATAAGGTCTACGATGATATACAAAAAATAGGACATACATGGGATAACCCAGGTAGGGCCAACACCACTCTTTTTAGTGATAGGAAATCAGTTGTACGAGTATGCCAATGCCATGTGACAGGATTTTAAACACCTCCTACGACCCTAGGTATTGAGCCAAATAGAGAGATTGAAAAAAAGTGGTCTAGTTGTTTGGTCAGCTACTAAAAGGATCATTTGATTTGGAAGGGGAAAATTCATCCTTCAATGGGTTCTCTCAAAGTTGATATCAAGGACTTTTATAACCACATGAATTTTACCTTATAGACATCCAAACAAAATGATAGGATAAGTGAATAAATAATTAATGAAAATGAATACTTACAAAAATATTAAAAATAACTTATTCACACAATAGGAAAATGGTGTCAGTCATAAAGATATGCACTAAAAGTAATAGAAGGTGTCTTAGATGCTACAATTCCATCTACTGTATCGAAGCAATGAGAATGGCACTAATTGCTTGATATGGTCAAAGTGAGAGATCAAAAGGTAAAAACTCCCAATGGAGGAATGGTTACTCTTAGAGGTGGAATAAATATAACTTGAAACTCATATATGAGAAAAGATAAGCTCCTGGAGGAGAACTAGTAAAATAGCAATAAGTTGTGCTGAGCAAAGTAATTTTGTGTATTTTTTTCTTTCTTATTTTTGGGTAATTGTGTGTAGTTGTGTTAGGATTTACTTTTGTTATTATTTACAAAAACTTGGGGCATTTTCTCTCACTCTTATTAACTTTTAGCTCTCTCTTCACATTTTGGCTTTTTCCATCTACCATGTGGTCAATGAGAAGTTGATTTTACTTATTACCCAAAGTGTGTCTTCCTATTCTTTTGCCAATTGTCCCATATTCTAGAGATTTAGCTGTCTTTTAACCCATATTTTGATTTTCTCCATTTATGGCATATGATGAAATTGCATTCAATTGTTACTCCAAGTCATTATTATCTTATGTTAGTTGTTGCATGTGATGGAGCTCCAATTGTCCTATAATCAATGCAGTGGGATACTTGGTATTAATCATATTCCACCTATTCCATGTTCTAACTACCTTCTATGATGGCTGATGTAACATTTCAATTGATGGTATGACCGATGATCAACGTCATTGGTTGATCATATTCTCCATTCATGAAAAAAATATAATTGATGACTTCGGTTGATGCTTGCCATAGACTTTGTTTAAGTTGAACTTATCTATTTAATATATGATATTCCATCAACCCTATAATTCTTCTATCTCTATGCTTAGTTTCTATTAATAAATGATTTGATGCTGACTAGTGCTTTTGTTTTAGGCAATCATTTTATAAGATAGCTAACCATCAAAGTGTTGTAAACTTGGAAAGCTTTCGGTCGAGACCAGGGCTTTTGCTTTAGGCAATCATTTTATAAGATAGCTAACCATCAAAGTGTTGGAAACTTGGAAAGCTTTCGATTGAGTTTTAAAAGGGCAAGATGATAAAATTTCGAGTCGGAGTCTTCATGAAGTATGTGAATCTCAATTTCTCCAAGGTGCTGCATTAATTGGCGAGTTTATCAGGCACTTGCACGTGAAGAAATATACAAAACTGCACTTTGGGTGAAAACTGCATTTTGGGAGTGGTAGGACCTGTGACATGCTCAAAGGCTGGAAAGATGCTATTAGGTCAGGGTTTTGAAAGGTGGATGAAATTCCAATGTATGAGAATTGAGTGTGGAGTTTGGATTTCGGCATGAACAACGAGCATCTGAAAGTTACAACTCACTGGTAGAAAAATGCAACACTGCTATTTTGTAGAATGCCGAGAAGTGGGAAATGAGACCTAATTTGGTATTCTTACATTTCTTACATGTATCAAACCACTATGAATGGTTTCCTAAGAAATTCCCTTAAGGTAAAGTGTCTAGCATCCTTGAGTCTAGATTAAGTTTGACTAGCTTTTTTTACGGTTTCTGATGTTTTTAGGGTTTTTAATGTCTTTTAGTGTTTCATTATCTTTGAGTTATTATGGTGCATTGATATTTGGTTATTACCTAATCCTCAAGGTTTTTGTGGTTAATGGGTTGGTTCTAGCTTCTTGAACTGGTGTTGCCTAAAGTTTGTTCTAATATTAAGAGCATACTAGATTCGTCTGGAGGTCCGAGTCAAAATTTGGGTGCTGATACACCAACTATTGGTTAGGTCAATTAAGACAGCATAAAGGAACATTGCATTAGAAGACACATGGAAACATGGGTGAACTTCCTCTTAGAAGGATGGGCCCAACCATAGATCTATAAAAGAAAATCATAGAATAGGCAATGTAAAGGGCTCTTGGTCTATGAAATAGTGAGAAGTTAGCAAGGACTGCTACAATGTATTGAAAATTGTTAGTCGGGATTTGTCTTGTAATTTTGGAATATTGAAAGTCACGTTGCTCAAGAAAATATTAATAAACTATTGGATGGAAATGTGGAGTCGGGGCATGGTAATGTTGTAAATGGGTCCCACGGTCATGTCCAATGAGGTGAACAACCAATTGTTTATATGATAAGTCTAAGGTGGTGAATGAGTGGGACCCAAGTCTCTTGCTATATAGAGTTGGAGGACTTATTATTTGTGAGGTGGAACAATCGCATACTAGTGGGGTCCAGCATAAACCACTTGATGTGGTTTCCACTCAACAATCCATGGCAGGTGTGGATTTGATGGTGTTAGAGCGTACTAACCCTTCCACATTAAAGGATGCTCCTCCCTTGGTGGAGGCCTCTTCGCATACAGTGAGTCAAGAAGGTGTGCTACAAATCAACTTGGTTTAGGGTGGGACTGAATACAACCCAAAGTGAGCAACTTGGGTTATGAAGAAAAAGTTTGAACCAATTGATGTCATGGTTGTGGAACCCAGTGGGGTTATGTCTGCCTCTAACCACAAACATCTAATGCACCATACTAATCCTAGCTCAAACACTACATATCTAAATGCTAACAAAAAACATACTATGATTCTAATGAGGTACATATTAACTATATTTTTGATACATCATACTTGAATATGTTTTGCTTTGGGGGCCATAAATTTTCTACCTATTGGGCCTCACCACGATTTTGTCTACACTATAAAGATGTTGATAATAGGAGACTGGAGTCTTTTTCCTCAAATATTTTTATCCAACCTATTTGCCTAAGTAAAGAGATATTGATGGGTTTAAGCAGTGACCATCAATTGAGAAGATTTGTAGGCATGTATAATTGGTCTCAACTATCAGAGGTTGGGACTGAACATATGAGAATTCTACCTGATACTAATAATTTTAATAAGTGGGTTATTGTGGTTGTTCCACAACATCCATAGGGCTCATAATGAGAATTATTGCATGGAACTATCAAGGGATTGGGAACCCCTCAAAAGTTCACAATGTCAAAGAGTCCATATGCTCCAAAAACCTAACTTCGTTATTTTTAGAGACTAAAGGAAGATGAGAACAATTTAGTGAAAATTTGAAATTGTCTCTAACTTGGAAAATAGTGGAATATAACTTTATGGGACAAGCAGGTGGTCTCTTGTTGTTATGGTAGGGAAATATTCAAGTGATGATTGTTGAGATTAGTATGAGATGGATTATAGTCCGTATAACACTAGTAGAGCATATAAGACTGTGGTTGTGTATATTCATATATGGAGAGCTTGATGGATTAAAAATGGAAAGTTTTTTTGTTTGAATTCTTTAGTCGAATGTTTAATTTCAATGATCTCATTATGTACGTGGGCAATTGGAGCTTTTTATAGGCTACCAAGGAAAAGAGAGGGGAAAGGCCAATCAATTGAGCTATGTTGAACTAGGGTTGCCAAATCTCAGATCAATGTAACCTCATTGATTTGGCTTACTAGGATTATTATCTTTTTACATGGTCCAATCGACAATGGGGTAGTAGTTTTGTTGAGGAATGTCTTGATAAAGGGGCGGCAAAACCATGTTGGCGAGGTCAATTCTCATGGTGCTATGTGAAAACTCTTATGAATACTTTCTCATTTTCTTATTTTCCTGAATATCGATTCTAGAATTAGTAGAAAGCAACAACCTTCCATTTTAAGTAAATGTGGCCACTCATCTAGATTGCCATTGATTAGTTGTTGATGTTTGGTGTCGGTCGAAGGGGTAACATGATGGGTTAAATGTAATATTTGGGTTGATATGAGTTAAGGAAATGAAAACAACTAAAAGAAACTTTGGTCAGGTGCAACACTGATTACATGGACTTAAAAAACATCTTTGCTGGTTAATGTGACTTCCTACGAATGCTTTTGTGGAAGTAAGTTCTTCTGGATTTAAAAACAATTAGATAAATAAATCTAACGTGAAGAAATTCATTGGGCCTAGAAATACACATCAACTGGTTGCGTTTGGGGATAAAAAATTTGATTCATTCATTTATTGATCCTGGGTCATCAATCTACAAATCATGTAGGGGATATTTTTTAGGGTGATGGGTCTTGGGTTCATTCGGAAGTGGGAGTTTCTAATGTTTTAGAGAATATTTTCTTGGCTTGTTTACTTCCTCTTCTCCTTCCCAAGAGTGGACAAAACAGGTTACCTCCAAAATAATTTGTAAATTATCTAGTGAATTTAAAGCTTTTTTTAGATAGCCTTATTACTTAGGATGAAAATCACGTTGTAGTTTTTTATATGGGTCAACTTAAAGTGTCTTGACTGGATGATTTTCATGCTGGATTTTTTTTCAGTAGTATCAGGATATTTTGAGCACTAATGTATGCTCTTTTGTGATAAAATTTTTCCATAGCCAAGTCTCTTGCTAAGATCAACCATAATTTCATTGAGCTCATCCCAAAATGTCAAGGTCCAACTCATGTGAATCACTTTTTTCCTATCAATTTATGTAATATTATATACAAAATAATGTCCAAAGTCTTGACAAAATAGTTGAATAAAGCTGTCTTAAATGAAATCATCTCTCATTTTCAAAGTGCATTTATCACGACCAACAAATTTCAGATAGTGTGTTGGTGTCCAATGAAATCCTGCATCACCTGAAATGCAATCATAGAATTGAGATTTTTATGGAAATTAAAATTTACATGAGTAAAGGCTTTGGTCGGGTGGAATGAGATTTTTCACTTGTAGTCATGAAGAAAATGGGAGTGAGTGAAAATTGGTGAAGGTGGATTCACCAATATATTTCTTCAATCTCTTCTCAAACTCTCACTAATGGATCTCCGAGCCTGGTTTTCTCAAATTCTAGAGGCCTCAAACAATGTGATCCTCTATCCCCTTAACCTTACTTGTTGTGAGAGAAGGGTTCATCTATACTTCTTGAATCTACTGAAAGGTTAGACCAGCTTCAAGAGATTAGAGTTAGATAGTATAGCCTGTCTATTTCTCAAGTTTCATGTTAATTTGTAGAAGGTATATTCCCCTTGGGATTTTATGTCCTCTTTGTAACCATCAAGAGGAGACTATTGAACACTGACTTCTAGATTGCAGTAAGGTTCAGTAGGTTTAGAATGTTGCGACGCATGGATATCCTAGGATATATTTCAGGCATCGGGTCAGATAGAGGTAAGCCCAAGCCCAACCCTAAAAAATAGTTCGGGCCTCGAGTCAGGCCAGGCTTTTTTGGACCAATATTTTTGGGGGTAGCATAGTAATTGATTAGTTACAATATGCATGCAATAGAGGGGTTAGGTCTATTAAAGATAGTGATGATCAACCCACCAAATTAAAATAAAACAAACTAGCATAAAACCCATTGCCAAAACCACAAGTTATGCTTAAGGAGACATGCACATACCTTCTTTTAACTTTTTTGGGGAAGCATGTGTGTTTCCTAAAGCCACAAGATTACTTGCAAGTAGGAGAGGTATTGGCATGGATATAATCTTGAAAATAAGGGTTTTGTCCATAAAGAGCGTCAAAGCCTTGAACGCATCATCACAAATTAACACGTGGCAATACCCACAGGAAAATATCCATCCGAAGGAAAGTCACTCATCTGATCGAAAGCAATTCGTATGGATAAAATCCATCCACATGGATAAATCATCAACACAACCAACAAATGACTCGGAGCAAATACATGAGAGGTCCCCGAAGGTTCAGAGACAAATCAAAATTCTACATATATACATAATAATGTTTGATTTGTATAAGGATCAAAGAATCTGGATAAGTTCAAACACTGGTCAAGATACATCCCAAATCACCAAGGTGGATCATGCACATAGTCATAATTGCATCCATGTAAAAGGACAAACTTAGATGGCTATCCATATGCAAAAAACACCATCACGGATTTTCATATGTATATTTATGAAATTCTTTACATTTCAATCTTTTTTCACATTAGCATTTTCAAGTCTCAAGTTGTACAACCAAGTTTCAAGAAAAACAGATTGTTGAAGTGAGCTTCAAACAAAGACGTCTTCAGTAAGGTGAAAGTCATAATTTTGTAAATAATACATTATATAAGTATCAATGAAGCTTCTTTTATGTATTTTATGTTTGTAAGCCTTAATTAGAGGTTTTCTTCCTACCTTATATGGGAGAGATATAATTAACAGATTTGGTTTACTGTTTTCATTCTCCTATTTTCATATATATAAAAAAAAGCACTTCTTTACCACACAAAAGGAATTATATAAGTTTTATAAATAAATAGAAAAGAGTTATATGAGCCATCTTAGTTTAATGGATCTGAGAGAAAAAGGATATTTCAGCACATTTATGGAAATATCAATAATCAGCTCAAGCAATTGAGCATACCACATGAACCAAAAAAAGCACAAAAGACCCATAAAAAGTCCAAAAAAGAAAAGAAAAAAAAAACCATGTTTTTTTGTGGGAGCAAATGTCCTGTCCAGGACACCAGGGGAAGGGGACGTTATATGGAATAAAATGGGTGGGGGAATTTGAAATTTCATCCAAGCCCTGCCCATTTCATTCCATGTGAAGTCCCCTGGTGTCCTGGACACCAAATCCTTGACAGAACATTTATTTCGTTTTTTGGTTCATGCAGTACTTTGAGCGTACTTTAGGTGATCAGATCTCTTATGGAAAATTGTTGAAATGCCAAAGCCAATCAGGGATGCGTTTGTGTCAGCAGCCCTTTTGCCTTTGATGGGGTACATCGTTGGGTGATCATATTCATCTATTTCCTTAGCTTTTAAATTTTTGTCCTTCTATCAGATTATCCAATTGAGTCAATTTGTAAGATATAAAATATACTAAGGTGGAAACCTTCGAAATGATGGAATCCGTCCCTTTCATGCGGACCATGAGGTTGATGGACCCTTTTAAATATGGAAAATGAATTGCACACAGCCAAACAAATCTTTAAGGCTGCCAAATTGGAAGCACCCTGGGCAGGGAAAGAACCCACGTAGGTAAGTATTACTGAGAAACACGTAGCCAACCACTCAATTTTGCCCTCTTTCTAAAAAACAAGTAAAATTCCAAGCAACAAACCTCAAAACATATTGGATCAATACTTTATATCACATCAAATTTTGGTTTTCCAAAGAAAATAGTGATAGATGATAAAGTCAACTCATAAAATAAAAAAGGAAGAAGAAAGGAACATTTGCTGGTAGCATTTGCAATATCAACTTGGTTCTCTTGTCTTGGAAGCTGAGATTCAAGGGTAAAAGACACCTGATTACCAGCTTGTTTCTGGAAAACGACTCTCTATTATGAATCCAAACTATTAATGGCCCACTTTCTAATTGTCCTTGGAAGATAAAGTAAGGTATTTTGGATTGCAAAGCTTTATCTGTCAGTTTTTGCATGTAGCCCGATTAGCCAACTCTGGAGCTCATAATATAGCTCAAGCAGCTCTAAATGATAGGCATCTTGACTCTGGATATTATCAGATACCAATATTTGTACCGTTTGATTCTTAGTGAATATTTTTATTATTACCAAAAAAAAATTTGGTCCTCTCAAGATAGATTGAACTTTGAAGTGTGACTTTGGCTTAATATGTATACTACAATTGCTGAGAAAAATTTAAGAGCAAAAATGTCATTTAAAAGACAAGTGGGGGTAATGAAGTCTATGTATGGTACAGTGAGTAGCTAGATGAGCCAGCTGCTTTTGTACTTAACATCGCGTGGATTCATATTACCAAAAAAAAGAGGAAAAAGTTTATGAAAATATCCAAGTCAAAGTCGACTGATCTCACAGGAGGGTGAATCTAATGACTGTCTGTTTTGAGACAGACCTCTAAAGGTGTGCCATTGATTGACACATGATGTGTTTTTGAATTTGATGTCTTTTATTAACCACTTACTTTTCAATTTAATAGTTTTTTGAACCCTTTTACCTCCAAAAACAAGTCATTTTTGTCTATAATTCACCATATACACTACAGAGGCATTTTTATCACAGAACATTTGCTTCGTACTATCACATATGGCCTAAGCTTCAAGCCCTCTTAAAAGAAACCCATACTCTAGATCATTAAACTGTCCCTTCTTTCCTGACCTTAGTTTCCACTAAGGCAACCTATTCCAAAAGTCCATTGCAAATCTTAACTCCTGCCATCTATGTTAGGCATCCTTAGAATGGATCCCATGTCTCACGTAAGGAAGAAACTAAAGGCACCTACAAAGTTGCTTTTCATACCCCCTAATATCCACCCTTTTCCCTTCACACCCCTTATCCTATCTAAAATGCCCCTCCATCTAATCTCACCCATCCATTCAAGTTTTTTTCTCCACACCCCCATCTTATCCACTCCCTCACCCTACATATTTCTCTCCCACTCTCTCTTCTTCTTCCTCTCTTCCTCCATTTCCTCTCTCTCACACACATCAACAACTCCCCCCCCCCATTTTTCCTCCCTTTTTTTCCTCCCTTCCTCCTTTCCCTTCTCTTTCTCCCCTTACTCCCCCTCTCTTTCCGTCTCCAACATTGCACCACTGCCGTTGCGGCTACCATTGCTAGATCGTTGCAAGTAGGTATGTTTTGTTGGTTTTTTTTTTTTTTTTTGCAATGCCCTGTTCAGCCATATAGGTCCGAACAAAAGGCCCCTATTTAAACCAACAGGAGGCCTTATGTTTGGACCTGGTCCATAGGGCCTCGAAAAAACAAAAAACAAAAAAAAGGAAAAACAAAAAAAAGGGAACTTGTACACTTGTATGGCCAAACAACGCTTGAGAAAAAAATAAAAACAATTGGTACTTTCCAATGAAATATTTTTGAAAAAAAATTGTTTCAATTTAGTGAAATGATAGATATGGATGCTAGCATTTCTCGCACCAGTCAGCATAATCATGTCCCACCGTCGGTCAAACATCACGAGTGTCAGAACCATCAGTGTCCCAAAATTATGTAGACAATAACTTGATGTATTTATACACCGAAAACTCTAAAGAGAGTGATGCTTCTCCAAACGTTCTTGGGGCTCCGGAAGACTTGTCATCGATTTCGAGCTTTGGTACACATGTTGTTATGGCAATCTAGCAACAAGTGGTATTACATATTGATTGTTTTTATTTATTATTGTTATTCAATGTCGGTAATTTTCAATGTTTATAGTTATTACTGTTATTAATATTGTTTATTTTGATTGTAGGAGAGGGAACCTCTGAAATGCATATCCTACACACATAAAATTAAGGATTGGGTAGTGCAGGATCAAGATGTGTCCAACGAGATGTTCAGAGTATTGATAGGTGTTTATGGCCTATATGCATTGATTTCAGCATCCTATAAGTATGTTAATAAGGTAGTGTTGTCTGCTTTTGTGGAGAGATGGCATTAGGAGATTAACATTTTCCTTCCTTTCAGGGAGATGACCATCACTCTGGATGACGTCTAGAGTCTCTTGGGTATTCTTGTTCTTGGTAGGGCTGTATCAACAGGCATCAAGAAGCTATCACACAGGGTCACGGTCAAGTTAGTGTCTACCCATCTAGGAGTCTTCCCTGAGCAGGCAGTAGAGGAGCTTCAAGGCGTTCGAGGTCAGTCTGTGCGGTTGGAGTGGTTGAGGGCTTTGTTTAGCCAGGTTTATGACATAACTGATGCGGCCTAGATTGAGTGTGTAGCCAAGGCCTATTTGTTATTTTTATTGGGTTGTACATTATTCGTTGACAAGCCTACCACACAGGTGCCTATCATGTATCTTATGTTATTGACAGACCTATCAACAGTGTGGGAGTATGCATGGGGTGCTACAGCCCTAGCGTATCTATATCGCCAGCTAGGACTGGTGAGTCGGATGGTGTGAAACATATGGTAGGGTACATCACACTACTGGAGGGGTGGATATATGAGCATTTTCCTAACTTCACACCTAACTGTAACTTATCTTTCATAGGGTCTAAGCCGCGAGTGTATAAATGGACGTCTCGAAAAGAGACTGGGCCATTGGGGGATAATTGAAGGGCCTTGTGGGAGTCTATTGACACATTAGGCACTAATCAAGTATTACATTAAACTTACGCTTGCTTACTTAAGTTACATATATATTTACTTAAGTTATGTAAATTTAACTATTAGCTTGATTACTTAATTGATGTTTATTTTAACTTATTTTTACCGGTGCACTGGCAGAGCCATATAAGGATAGTCGGGACCAATATCCATTTCTAGATATTACATTCAATCATGGCATGTTAAAGTGCCTTGAGGTGGTTAAGCCTTATAATCCATACAAGGTGTTGAAGTAATTAGATCGGGTCTAGAACATTCCTCGCCCTCCATTATCCCCAAGCAAGGCTGAGCGCGGTGCCTTGTCTACATAGTATTAGGTTGAATATCCATACATTGATCAGATCTTAGAAAGGTGAAGTAGCCACGTGTTATGCCTTGAGAACCAATCCACTCGAGCTTCTTATCTTGGGGATTGTACTTCAAATTATATGGAGTGGTATGCACATGTGTCCCACCCGTACGTGCAGAACTCAGGGTATTGATCCACTTATGCTACGGGTCAGTCCTCCTAGAGTAGTACACCTCAGTGCCAGTTGAACCACGTCTTAGATGTGCAATGGACCTTGTGGACTATGTGTGTGTGTGTGTGGGCTCGTTGTACCTCAAGAAGAATTTCTCAGTAAATTCTAGGTGATTCGCGAGATGCATGGAGTTATTGAGATTGATCCAACCGATGCTCCTGCCGCTCATGTCACATTCTTCTGCAGGTGCTATAAAGAGGAGAGAGAGATGACATGTATTTTTTGTGATGAGACATTTGTCCTATATTTGTACAAGGGATGACCCCGTCAGAGATGACATGTATTATTCATGAGTCAGTCGTATTTATCATCTTATCCTTCTTTTTTTATTCTCTTTGCAATCTGTGTGTGTGTTGACAAGTACAACTACATTGTTCTATGAATTTTTTTTGCCTTAACAATGAAAATTTTATCACAAAAAAATTCAAGAGTAATTATTGACAATGGAGAAACCATTTCTCCGCCCAACATCGCCTACCCATTAATGTAAACTAGAACATAACAAGAAACCCACAAAGCTAACACTAAATATAGCATATTTTTATTATAAAAAGAACCAAAATACAATTTCATTGAATACATCAATCATCTCTTGTGTAGCAACATCCGAACTAACAATGTCTCTAAATTCTTGTATTCGGGGTTGATATGTTGGGAGCTCCCATCCTGTTACACTAGAATATTGATACGGATACCAGTTCGTCGCTATATACGGAATAGGGTGACCTGACGATAAGAAGACCTACAAAAATATGATAACATTGCATGATGTTCAAAATAATTGGAATAACAACATAGTGGAATGGGTAACAACAAATACCTGAATGAAATGATTTCCATTAACAAACCCAATAACAATCTCTCTTTAGTCAATTGCAGGCAATGGATTTGATCCAAGTGGCAGGAAGGTTAGGCATCGGTGCATGCTCAAGTGATATCGGACCACATTGTAATGGGATGCTATGAGATGTCCATAGTCTAGCATAGTCATCCAATAAGCATATTCAGGATAATCATCAAGGCATGATAGCAGCTGGATCAACTCATCAAGTCGCTCACGAGTTTCGTATATCTACTCATAATGTGGCCCATGACAATGCAAATTGTTTAGCAAATCCTCTTTTATCAGTCGTTAACTTTCTTTGTGAAGGCCCAACAATCCAGTAATTGCTCTAAACCCACAATTTCCGTCAGGCTCCACATCTTTAGTCATTTGAATATAAGGCCTTAACCTTATTGAAAATATCTCAAAGAATGGTGTCAACCTGTGTTTCGTTGCTTGACAGGCTCGAAGTACCTATAAAAGAAACAAGGAAATATAATATGTTAAATAAACAGACACATCATAATTTACATTGTTATAAATATATTAATTACTTTTTCTTTTGATCTCCTCTTAGGTGTGGTTGACTTGATTGCAGTGGAGTGGCAATCATAGTTGTAGTTCCGGGTGGAGAATAACTATCATGCACTAAAGATAAAATTTTGAATGCAAACAGTTCATGCCACGTAGATGTGTCAATCTTCGCATGTGAGTGACTTCACATAGTTGTCTTCACCTTCGGTTCCATCAAGTGTGAACTGTCTGGCGTTACTATCTCTCTCAACTTCTTCAGCATTTGTAACTTAGGTGTGAGATCATATCCATTAAACTGTCGCACGTACATCTCTACATCATCAGTACAATCTAAATCCTATCGTGACTGGGCTGAGGTACTTAGCATGTCAATGTAGATGTATAGAATTAAGGGGAATTAGGCAACCTTGCCTCATGTAGTTTGCAATCTCATATGCACATGGCAATCAGTGTGTGCATCGACAAACACAACCACATGCAACAACATCAACACCAACAATAACAAATTTGGTCGGCTTCATCTCAAACAAAACTATCTTCATTGCCTTTATGAAAATGTTGCATCAACGCTCTTTAAATTCGGAAGGCTTGAAGTTGTGTTTGATGACTGTCTTACTCTTCTTGAAAGATGTTTTTAAGTTTGTATGTTACAACTCAAGCAACATATGTATACATGTCCAAGAAGACTCAAAACCCCCTTTACTTGATCCGAGTTGCCACTTTAGTTTTGCATGTGCACTCTCAACCATATTCGTATTAATCCCAAAATGCATCCATCTATCCGTCCAAGCAGCCACAAATTTATCTTTAAATACTTCTAGCCAACTGTTTCGCATATATTCGAGTACATCCAGATACATGTTGAATGTGTGATTCAATAATGTGAGATGTTGAATGTATTCTTCTTCTGTCAGTGACAACACCAATAGGTTCCAAGTCATGATGATCATGTCTTAGTTTTCTTTTGTTGAAAACATCTTCTTACACTTCGCAAGAACATTCCTACTAATGTGTCATCTACCTAATCACTATTTAATAGTAGGAAACACTGTAGAGATTGCATTTATTAGAGCCAACTCCCTATCCGTCATAATAACATAAGGAAGAGTACTATCATCCATCACACCACGCAAAACACTTAATGCCCATGTGAAGTTATCTTCTCTCTCATATTGGAGATATGCAAAAGCTACAGAGAAGGTCATGTTAGTGGATATCAATCCAATAATCTCTAAAAGGGGCATTCGATACCTATTCGTCTTATAGGTGCAATCAATGATCAAAACATGCGAAAATGCACGCAACAATTCCAGACTAACCGGCAGTGCCCAAAACAAATCAATCACGGTCTCAGTATCATCGATCTTCCTATGCCACTCGATGTATCTATGCTCAGCCAACTATCCCAGTACTTGTTGCATTTAAGATCTCCCAGCCTTCTTCATTCTATGTCTTTGGCGTGCATTGTATATTGTCTTCATTGTGGTAATATTTAAGGGGTCTCTTTGTTTCAGTGTAGCCAAAAATGTCCTTTGGCCGTATCATGCTCTGGATATAGGGCTGCAAATGGACCGGATACAGATCGTATATGAGCATATCAACTTCCATATCCTATTTTAACGGATATTATAAAACTATACCGTATCCTAACCATTTAAAAATTTTGAATTTTGGACTGGATTTGGGATATCTTGAAAAGAAAAAAACAGAAAGGCAATTTCAATATGTTGTCACAATCGTCAATGCATTTTTCCCTAACCCATGTCTATCCTCTCCAAAATCTTTGATGCCGTATACCTATGGGTGCTGAAATGGATCAAGATGGAACAAATATGAAGTAAATAGTTGATATATTTTTAAGGGTTTT
>JAOXJP010250610.1:0-22046 GCA_025762735.1 Platanus orientalis
CTGCTGGGGTTTTGATCTTCCAAGTATGTTTTGTATTTTGTTGGGGAAGCTCAAAATCTTCAAGAGGAGGGAATGATTCAGCATAGGAGGGGGTACCTGGAGTAAACATGCAACAGTCCAGGATTTTTGGCAGGGAGAGAGGCTCTATGGTTTGGGCTTGCTGGAGACAGGTGAGGGCTTGATGATAATAGGGAGAGATTTTGGGGATTCTGGGGGGCTGTGGTGGAGGTGGTTTGGGGGGCTGTGGCGGAGGAGGTGGCTTGTTTCCCCAGTCATCAGGTGGGGGAGTGGGGAAGATGGGATCAATGGTGGGTTTTGGGTAGAGAACATAATAGTCAAATTTTCCTGATGGTTCTCCCAGTAGGCCAACCTGGGGATCTCCACTTTCGTATCTGTCTTGGAGGATTTGCTGGGGAGATTTCTGCTTTTTTCCTTTTGTGGAGATACTTTCTTTCATAGTCAAGGTCAAGTTCGACCTGATACGAGTCTTTCAGACAATCTTCACAAGTGCAATGATGTTGGGCTATCATCAAAGATGATCTTATGCAGGTGATGGAGGAATTCTATTATTTGAAGGAATTTTATGAGCACCTTAATAATACTTTCATTGCTCTAATCCCCAAAAAGAAGGCTGCAAAAGAATTAAAGGATTTTCGCCCTATTAGCTTATTGAGTAATGTGTACAAGATCATTGCTAAGATGCTCTCCATGAGATTGAAGAAGGTTATAAAAAGTATCATCTCCCCACTACAAGGAGCATTCATAGAATCGCGTCAAATTTTGGATGGGGTTCTTATTGCAAATGAATGTATTGAAGATAGTCATATTTCGGGTCGTAGGGGGTGATTTGTAAACTGGATTTGGAGAAAGCCTATGATCATGTCAATTGGAGATTCTTGGATTGCTTACTTCTTAGGATGAGTTTTGAGGTTATATGGAGGTGTTGGATTTCGTATTGTGTTAGGTCGTCCTCCTTCTCAATTATGATCAATGGATGTCTTGCGGGTTTCTTTGCTGCCTTTAGAGGTCTACAACAGGGGGATCCTCTTTCCCCCTTCCTTTTTATTATGGTCTCAGAGTTGTTGAGTAGAATGATTGGAAAGGCGGAGTTGGGGTTTATAACTGATTCTTCTGTGGGAGTTGGGGGAGGTCACTATTTCTCATCTTAAATTTGCTGATGACACGATGATATTCTGTGATGTGGGTATATGTCAAGTGGGATATCTTAGATGCATCTTGAGATGTTTTGAGGTAGTATCAGGGTTAAAAATCAACCTGAATAAGAGGGAGATACTCCAAGTGGGCAAGAATTGTGACATTGAAAATTTGGCATGGATATTGGGTTGTAAGATTCAATCCCTTCCGGCTACATATTTAGGTTTGCTTCTAAGGGCAAATTATAAATCAAAGCAGATCTGGGAGCCAGTAATTTATAGGATTTCAGCTAGATTGGACTCATGGAAAGCTCCTTTGCTATCTAAAGGTGGTCGTCTGACTTTGGTTTAGGCAACTTTAGCGGCCATGCCAAACTATTTCCTCTCATTATATACGGTTCCATCTTCTGTGGCCAACAAGATGGAAGCATTGTTCAGAAATTTCTTGTGGAATGATAAGGTTGGGTCTCATAAATATCACTTAGTGGATTGGAAGTCCTGTTGTAAACCCCTGGAGAATGGAAACCTGGGAATTAGAAGGATTCGGGACCACAATAGGGCTCTCTTGGCTAAATGGCTATGGAGATTTGGCTGTGAGCAGGAAAACCTTTGGAGGTAAGTAGTGGTAGCAAGGTTTGGGCTAGCCTCTTGTTGGGAGTCTAAGGAGATTAGGGGTCGTCATGGATGTGGTATTTAGAAATCAATCTTTGCGGTTAAACAAGTTTTTTGGGAGGACATTAGGTTTAAATTAAGAGATGGGAGCAATATTAAATTTTGGTCAAATTTGTGGACTGGTGAGTCCCCACTTAGGTTGGGTTTTCCAAATATTTATAGATTGGCTTTGGATCCAGATTCTTTGGTGGTAAATCGTTTTGATCCAGTTTCGAGAGTTTGGGATCCGGGGATTCGAAGAGCCCCAAATGATTGGGAGGTTGGTGAGTTGGTGAGCATGTTAGGTCTTTTGGGTAATTCATGTCCGGGGCAGGGGATGACAGATGGGTGGGTGTGGAATTTGAACAAGATGGTGGTTTATAGCAAAATCGCTATATATCAAATTCTTCAACAACACTAACTATTTGGTTCCTTATAAAAGCATTTGGAAGGTGGAAACTCCATCTAAAGTGTCTTTTTTCATTTGGAATTGTTTTATGGATAAAATTCTAACCCTTAATCATCTCCAAAATAGAGGGTGAAATTTGGCGAATAGGTGTATCCTGTGTATGAGGGAGGAGGAATCCGTGCATCATCTCCTCAGCCGTTGTCCCATGGCTAAAATGGTGTGGGCTTTCTTCCTGACCCATCTAAAAATTCCTTGGATTTTTTCGAATTTGTTTCATGAACTGATTTTAGGGTGGATGATCAATGGTTTGGATAGATTATCTCTCCAGATTTGGCGTGTTCTTCCAGTGGCAATTTGTTGGGGTCTACAGAAAGAAATGAACAACAAAATATTTGAAGATAAGTATAGGTCAAAAACGGCTCTGGTAACATCTATCTACAAAATCCTTTTTGAATGGATAGCATTGTCTTCAGATTCTGAGGAGGCGGTGTGGTACTCTATATGGTGTCTAGAGTTGTAAGCGGTTATTAGGGGGGCTTGTGTTTCTTTCTTGTTTTTTCTATTTCTACTTCTTTATGTTATATGCTGTTCTCTTTGGTAGGTATCACCGGCCTGGTGATTCCTTTTCTTTGTATCTTTTGCCCTTTATCTTCAATAAAGTCAGACTTTACCTCTCAAAAACAAAACCTTGATCCTAACCTATCTTTCTGCCACCATCTTGCTAGGTAGAATGGTCCCCAACTCTGGTATCCACTGATGTAATACTAGTCGCCTAGGGGCAATAACCATTGTTCCCTTGGAATCCATCCATAAAGCCTCCTTCCTAGACCCCCTAACATGATTTCTTGATCCCCTTCGAGTGGCATAATAGGGATCTTAGTTCTTCTTCCCAATACGGATTGCACAAGTTGTGAAATGTTTGACCATGAGAGATTGCTATCAACTCTCTCAATGCATACCGCAGTGGACCAAAGTCCCAAAGATTCCTTCATGCTCATCCCCACCTGAGGGACCCATGTACCTTTGAAATCCTGATGACCCTCCCTACCACTCGTCTTCTTAGGGAGAACAGGGTTATTGTCTCTATTGAGGACAAAGGGATTCTGACACCATGAACTCCTATCACTAGAGATCAGAAAAAAATAAAAATAAAACTCCCGCCACCAGCAAAGATCAGAATAATATTTTTCTAACCCTTAGGTTGCATGTGCACAATTAGATTAAAAAATTTACATATGAGGACTTTTTTTTCCCAAAACAATCTAGGAAAAAAATTATTACAATACCCCCAATCTGGGAATTACCAACACATAGATTGATTATACTTAAATACCTTTCTTGAAAACATTAGTGAAATACCCTCAAATTGGAAGAAAACCTCTCTTTTCAGCCATGTTCTTTAGGAGGTTTTCTCCGGCTATATACTTTAATATCTTCGCCAATTTCCGGCTTCAACCATTCTCACCCAAACTAATCCAACTGTTTTTTGTAGTTTATAGTTTTCTCTGACATGGGACAGATGGTAGATCCCAAAGAAAGACCTATGTGGTCCCCATGGCCAAGCTACTCCTTGGACCCATTTTAGGTTGGGGTTTCCATAAAGGTTGATGCTTGTCAAGCCACAGTATGGCTGCTGCATTAGAATATATGAGCTTATTATGTGGTTTTATTAAACATGTTTCTGAAAGAGATTTTTGTGGAATCATGTGTTGGAAAGTTTTGGGAGGAAATAAAATGAATGACCATTTGGCCTTTAGTCTTCTTATCCTTAACTTTTTCGTCTTTTTTTTTCTGAATATTTTTTTTTCTCCTCCTTTTTGATTTCTTTTCCTTGCATCCTTCTTTCTTTTCCTTCTAGTTCCTTTTATCCAAAATGTTAACACACAAGTAACTTTTTTTTCAAGGAAACCGTGTTAGAATTAGAAATTTATTGTTATCTTCTGCAGTTTCTAGACAATTCATATTAGTTACTGAAAAACCTACTGATAAGTGATATCTTAGTGAGACACATGAAGATATTGCAAAAAAAAATGGCAATGAAAAGGGAACAGGAAACCGTGTTAGAATCGGATATTTATTGTTATCTTCCACAGTTTCTAGACAATTCAGATTAGTTACTGAAAAACCTACTGATAAGTAGGTGTGAAGTCAAGGAAACCGTGTTAGAATTGGATATTTGTTGTACCTTCTGCAGTTTCTAGACAATTCATATTAGTTACTGAAAACCTACTGATAAGTGATATCTTAGTGAGACACATGAAGACATTGCAAAAAAAATGGCAATGAAGAGGGAAAAGGATAAACTTTTAAATTGGATGAATGGTGCTTCTTTATATATTGATTGTTTTTTCATAGTGACATACAGTTTTCTCATGAATGAATGACTGCTTTCATATTTGTAATTTTTAAATAGCTAATTAAGTCTCTTAAGGTACAGATTCTTTCTTGAAATTTTCTTAGATTTTGCATTCTCAGTCTGGTTCTGTACTCTTATTCCCTTATAATTCAGATGATTAACAACCAAAGAAAAGGTATCTGTGGAGTTACTTTTAGTTCGCTTCTTTCTTTACTCATGCTTCTAATTTTTTGTTTTAGGTGTGGAAATATCAACTGGGCAAAACGCGCAAAATGCAATATTTGTAACACCAATAAGCCTGGTACAAATGAGGGCGGGGTGAGGTAGTAATTTTATGCCTGTATTTAAGTCTAAAAGTTGAATATATTGTTATTGGAAAAAGGCTATGGATAATTATTATCTAAAAAATTATTATGCTCTCTGTTGTTCAAGTGTTAATATAAGTTATGGGGGCATTTTGATTGTGATAAAGTGCTTCTTGGTGCCCAGACACAATTTTGCTATCATAACAAGTCATTCTAGACACGTAATACAAAAATATATGTTTTTTTTTTGCTTTTGTTTGCCTAGAAACATGTTAGATCTGTTTGTTGTGTGTGCGTGCGTGTGTCTCTGTATTCTTTTGTTTTTGTTTTCGCTATAATTTTTGTTTAATTATTATTGTTATTATTATTTTGAGAGGGCTGGATGGGTATTATGTTATCTCTCACCCTTTCTTTCCACTATTAATTTCATGACCAACTCCACTTCTCTCTCTCTCTCTACTGCTCACAGCCAGTGAATACTCTCTGCCTACCCCCTTTGCCACCTTTAAAGAACTCCTCCAAGCTTTTCTTTTTTTTCATATTGTTTCTCTCTATCTCTGCATGCTCTCTGTAGCAGATTATGCAGAATGCCCTTAGTCCTTGAATGCACCTTGTAGACTGGTGTCACATAATTGTTGAAGGTTATGTTGTTTCTTCACACAATATAAACCAATAAATAGTTGCTGATAGCATGTTCCGAAGCATATGCACCCTTCTTCTAAAGCCTTTTCAACCCAAACTCTTAACCATTTGATACAATTTCTCCAGCATTGGCAATTGACATGAAAATATTAGGCCACAGGGTGGTCTTTTGTCATCTTGTGAAATAACTGTTGGTGTATATGAGTGTGTATGACACAATATGTAAGGGTATTTGGGTACATTGTAGATGAGTGGTATTCTTGTAAATATTCAATTTAATGTCTCTAGTATTCCTTTTAATAATACAATCATACATGAGAGGAACAACTCTCCTTATGATTCCCCCCTTCTCTCCTTTCTCTTCTCCTTCCTACAAACCCTAACACACTTTCACACAAATCCACTTGGTATCAGAGCCAACCAACAGATCCAGAGCAGAGGACCAATGTTTTAATGCGACAAGCTTGCTGATGTCACCAAGTCTTACGGATGACATCAGCACCTGTGCAGACCTGTTAGGTCAGTGACAAATCTTGTTGTTCCCGGTAGATCTGAATATATGTGATTTTTTTTAGTATGGTTATGGCTTGATTGGAGTATGTTTGGAGTTTTTTTTTGTTGTTGCATTTTTTCCAGTATTTTCACACATTTTTCGAGATATGTTAATCTCATTCGATCTGGAGCTATATCTCAGTTCTCTGTGCAATATATGGTTCATTTTGGCCCCTTACGGTGCTAGCGTTCTTTTGAAACAAGTTTTTTCTTGTTTGGATCTATTTTGAGATCGTTGTGATGATTTCCAAGTATATATGCTGTCTTAGCTTATTTCTTCCTTTTTTTTTTGCCTTTGTTTGTTCCTTCATTATGATGCTATGGTGTGGCTTTATGTGGTTCCTTTGGTGTTTCTCCTGTTCGTTTTATGTTGCTCATGGTATGTGGAGGCCTCTTTCTGTTGATTTGCGCTGTTTCCATCATTTTTAAGGCTTTTTGGGGTTGTTCTGTCAATTCTGGCTTTGTTTAGCCCTTCAACAGCCCTTGTGGGTGCCTGGTTCTTATTACTTGCTGCTGTGTACACAGTTACTGTTCTCATAGCGGTGTTTACTGCTGGTTATTTTGCTGATTCCTATGGCCGTGGTTGGAGGTCTCGTCTATGGTGGTTCTGGCTCTTGGTTGCTACCTTGTGTTGTGTGGTAGTTTTTGTTTCTGCTTTTGCAGTGGTCTGAAGCTCCAGGTGGTGTTTAGTATTGCTATTGGAGCTCTTACAGTGTTGTCTAGCGTCACTTTGATATTTGCCATCAGTTGTGGTACTATGTGCTTGTCTACCATGTTTAAGGATAGTCAGATTGATTCCTCTCCTCCGGTGGCCGTTTCAGCTCCTAACCATAGCCCAGCCTCTCAAGGCCATGATCATTCTGTTGGTCCTATCACTAAAGTTATGGCACCAACGATCTAGTGTGGTCCAAGTTTGCTTGTTGGTCTATCCTCGGCTGTGGCAAGTGGGGGAATATTACTAGGAGTACTCCTGCCCCGGCCCCCTCTGACCCTCAATTTTCCAAATGGAAAAGGCTGAAGATTCTCTTGTTGTATCCTGGTTCCTCAAGTCCATGCAACCATCGATTGGGAACACATATGTTCTTGTGAACTTTCAAGAAGATATGGGATACTCTAAGGAAGACTTATTATGAGGTTGGCTAGTTCGCTCAGGTGTATCAGCTTCGTCAACAGGTGTGGTAGATGAAGCAGGGTGATCAGTCTATCATTGTGTAGTATTCCAACTTGGTCCGGTTGTGGAAGGGGATTGATCACTATTTAGCCCTTCTACCTTTTTGTGCTATTGAAACTTCTGTCTTTCGAAAGTTTGTTGATGAGAACTGTTTGTCTGAGCTTTGTGTGGGTCTTAATCCTGAGTTTGTATCAGTTCGCAGTAATCTCCTTGCTCGTGATTTGTTCCCATCCCTCTCTAAGGTTTATACCTTTCACCACCATGAGGAGCGTCGTAGGAGTGCTATGTCTGTGTCACAGCCTTCCCCTACTCCAGAGAGGTCTACTCTTGCCTTTATGTCTTAAAGAGGTGGTCATAGTGGTGTCCATGGTCGTGGCCATGTTGGTGTTGGTAGTGGTTTCGAGGATCAGGACAGATTACATTGTGAACATTGTGGCCGAGCATGTCATACAAGGGCCACATGCTTGGATCTTCATGGCCGTCATTGAAGCCCATTCCTAGGCTTCCTTAGCATGGTTTTCTTGTTGGTGGCCGTGGTGTAGCTTCTCGTTCTGTTCTTGGCGGTTGTTTCAATGCATTTGCCACTTCTATTTGTTGAAGTAATGGGATAACATCAATGTAAGGGTATAAATGTCATTATGGGGTTATTTGTCATTCTTTGTATACACGAGGGTACTATTGGTACTTTACCAATGTATCTCTTATATAATAAGATTTATACATATGAGAGTCTCTCATATGATTACTGCCTTCACGATTTCGTTCTCTCAACTTCTTCCTCTCTCATAACTCTACAAATAGGTGAATATATTTTAATATTTCTTCTTGGTATTAAAGCGGGAGGTCCTAAGGAAGCCACTGGAGCAGTGAGCAGTTGACTGCTGACGTCAGTAGTCGTACGGACTATCAGGCCCAATGAACGGGATCAAGGTTTTGGAGAGATCTTGATTTTAGGTTTTTTATGATATCAATCCTTATACAGTTTGGGTTGATTCAAGATTTTTGGGGATTATTTTCGTAATAACAGTGTAATTTCCATATTTTTGAAGTTTGGCTCATTTGGATGATCTCGATCAGGTTTACCTTCTCAATCTGCTTCGTTTTGGTCATGTACTAATCAAGGATGCTAAATAAACAAACCCCATCAGATTTCATTGGGTATTGAAGGAGTTGTGATATTTCTCCTTCCTCACTATTTCCGCGCCCTTGTTTTTTGGAGTTTTTTTAGTGCATGGCACTCCCCTAATTGTGGACACAGCAAAGCCACTCCATGATTGACGTTCTATTATCTCTCTAATGGTCCTACAGCTTATTTATGCATGATTAGGTTGACGTCTACAACCTGGAGTTGTCGTTTGTGGTGATAGTCCCTATGTGTATAGGGGATGTGTCGATTACATTAGTAAAAGGTGTACAATGTTATTAGTTTGTGGTGTGGTGCAGGCCTGGTTATTGTGGACATCTGATTTGTGATTGTTTCTAGAAGTTTATAGCTATGTCCGAAGGGGAGCTTGATTTTGGAAATAAGGATGAGTCGAGTTTTGTGTTAGGCACTTTGTGGAATGTGATACCTTTGGGGATTCAAGGTGATAACCCTACGCAGATCACTACAGTGAAACTTGATGGGACAAATTACTTGGAATGGTCTCAGTCATCAAGGATGTATATCTGTGGGAAAGGAAAGCTTGAATATATTAATGCCTGTGTGATCGAACCATCTGATTTTGATATTCAGAATTATGAGAAAGGAGAATCTGACAGTTATGTCTTGGGTGCTTCATTTAATGCAGCCACATATTAGTAGGGGTTTCTTATTCCTTAGGACAACTAAAGAAAGATGGGATTCTACAGCTCAGACCTATTCGCAAGTGAAGAACTTCGTGCGAGTCTACCGGTTGAATCAAGAGATTGCTCATCTTCATCAGGGCGAGAAAAGCCTTGGGAGTTATTTTGTAGCCCTGTGCAATATGTGGGAGGAGCTGGATCATTATGGAACATATAAGCCAGCATGTCCAAAGGATGTTGTGGCTTATAAAGAGAAAAGATGGAGAGAACCAGAATCTTCAAATTTTTTGCGTGATTGAACGCTGATTTTGAACTTGTCCGGGTCAATATTTTGAGTCTAAATGAGGTGTATGCATTTGCCCAAAGTGAAGAGAGCAAAAAAACTATTATTCAACAATATTCTTCTGGGACTCCCGAGAAATCTGTCTTAATATCTCTACATCAATCCCTCAAAAAGGGGGTAAGAGTGGCTTTAAGAAGTCTTCTGACAGGGAGAGGATACCATGGAAGTCTGGCCTTATTGACAAGGATAAGTTGAAATGCAGTCACTGTGGAAAGATGAGACACAAAGAAAAAATGTTGGGATCTTGTAAGACGACCCAAAAAATTCAACAAGCATGGATCTATGCGAGCTAACTCAGTTACATCATATGGGAGTGATGTGGGCATGGGTTATGCTCCTCAAAAGAGTGTTGATTTTGACATTGCACCCTTGGGTGAAGTTTCCCGACGGATGGTAACAGTTTTCGAAATAGAAATTAAGAGTATGCACAGATATATGTCCCAATTGGAAGGGTCCATGGCTGTGAGTTATCCCCCCACGTCTTCATTTGCCTCTACCCAGTCAGGTACTCATGCCACTACTCTCCATATCTCTTCCACCACATCTCCACCTCGGATTATTGATTTTATGGCTTTTGATCACAGGATAGGTTTTTCTCCATTATTTTCTACATATTCAATTTGCTCTGGCCGTGATAAGGTTAAAGTAGCAAATAGAACATTATCTTCTATATTCGGGAAATGAAGTATTAATGTTTCACCTACTATGACCTTATCGTTTGTTCTTCACGTTCTGAAGTTTGCAACTAACTTGCTTTCCATTAGTTGCATTACTCATGACTTGAATTGCTCAGTTACCTTTTTTCCTATTCTCTGTGTCTTTCAGGACCTAGCTTTGAAGCAGATGATTGGGAGTGAGTGTGGCTGATGGCCTCTATCTCCTTGATGCAGCAACAGATTCCCCTCATCAACATGTCACTCAAGTAGTAGCAATAGTATGAATAATAAAGACTGGTTAATGCAATGACATAACTAGATGGGTCACTTATCCTTGTCATCTTTGAGAATTTTGTTTCCTAGTTTGTTTTTGTCTAGTAATGAGTCAGAGTTTAAGTGTGAAGTTTGTCAGTTGTCCAAATATGTTTGAAACTCATATCCTATTAGTAATAATAAAAGTGTTGTTCCGTTTGCATTTGTTCATTTAGATGTTTGGGACCCTCTCCCACTACTTCACTTTTGGCTTTTGTTATTTTATGACTTTTGCATATGACTGTTCTAGATGCACTTGGGTTTACTTAATGAAGACAAAAGGGGAAGTTGATTCTATATTTTAGACATTTCATAAAATGGTCCAGACCCAGTTTGATAGTCCCATCAAGATCTTGCATTCTGATAAATGGGGGGGGGGGGTAGTATATATCTTTTCAGTTGCAAACATATTTGGCGGAGTGTGGTATTGATCACCAAACTTCGTATGTTGGCATCCCTGAACAAAATGGAGTGGTTGAACGCAAGAATCGACACTTATTGGAGGTTACAAGAGCTCTTTTGTTTGGAATGAATGTTTTGGAAAAAACGTTTTGATCCAAGGTTTTACTCACTGTCGCTTATCTAATCAATTGGATGCCCTCTCGTGTTCTCAATTTCAGGTCTTCTATTGTTGTCTTGTGCCCAAAACACCTTCTTTTTCTTGTTCCTTCAAAAATATTTGAGAGTGTTTGCTATGTTCATATACAAAGGATTACATGACTAAATTAGATCCCCAAGTTGTCAAATATATATTTTTTGGGTACCCTTTCACCCAAAAGGGCTACAAGTGTTGTTATAATATTGTTTCCGGGAAAAAAATTGTTTTGATGGATGTCACATTTTTTGAATTTGTGCCATTTTTTTCTTCTTCCATTGCCTCTCTTTAAGGATAGAGTTTGAGTGAAGAGAGGTCTCCATGTCTTCCATCAACTTTTGACTCTTTACTCTTTATCGGATAAAGGGAAGGACCTGCTAGTGTATACAAGGAGGTAGAAGGACACGGCTAACGCTCCACCTCTGGTTGAGAACAATACTTCAGGAGATGGAATTTGATGTACAGGTTCTTATGAGTTTATATTGTGATAACAAGACAACAATTAACATATCACATAATCTTGTCCTGCATGATCGGACCAAACATATTAAGGTAGATCGACATTTTCTGGGAGAAGTTGCTATGTGGATTGATTTGTATCCCATTATTATGGATAGGGGTGGCAATATTTGACATGACCCATGAACCCGACACAAGCCCAACATGAAATAACCGGGTTAGGTTTAGGTCAACCCGCTTTGACACGATTAATAAATGGGTCGGGTTAAGGTCAATCCATAGAGTTGTATACCCTCAATTTGACACGACACGAATATGACCCACCAACATGAATTACCACATAACCTGCCAACTCGACATGAAATAATCAGGTTAAGGTTGACTATAATCGTGTTTTGGGTAAAGCTGGTCGACTCGTTTTGACATGATTAATAAATGGGTCGGGTAAGTGTTGAGACATATAGTCCTATACTCTTACCTCGACATGAACCTGACCCGCCAACACAAATTGCCACCCCTAATTATAGAACAACAATTGGCGGGTGTTTTGACCAAAGGAGGCACTAGAGTGCGACTACATGATATTATTAGCTAGTTGGGCATGGCTGATATACATGCTCCAACTTGAGGGGGAGTGTTGAAGTAATGGGATAGCATCAATATAAGGGTATAAATGTCATTATGGGGTTCTTTGTCATTCTTTACATGAGGGTATTATTGGTACTTTAATGTATCTCTTATATAATAAGATTTATACGTGTGAGAGTAAGTCTCTCTCATACGATTACTGCCTTCACGATTTCTCTTCTCTTGATTTCTTCTCTCAAGTGTCCCTCTCTCTTAACTTTACAAACAAGTGAATATATTTTAATATTTCTTTATTGATGTTGCTCCTACTACACTGCTCAAGCCTTTTGTTGCCTCTGTTAGGGAATTGGCCTCCCTTTGTCGATTAATGACTTAGATAAATACCTCTTTTGGTGGTGTCTCTACCTCCTCTGTTGCTGCCACAGCTATACGGAACTTTACCCTTAGTGCTTCCTCTCCCACCTTTAGTGTTTTCTTGGATTATTAATTCAGGTGCCTCTCACCATACGACTGGTACGTTGTCTCTTTTCTCTATATATACTGTTAGCTCTAGTTAAGACATGGTTCATATTGTGATGGTTCCGTATCTTTTGTTGTTGGGACTGGGTCTGTACCCATTTCTCCCTTTTTATCTCTTTTGTATTTCATGTTCCTAACTTTCAGCTTAACCATGTTTCTGTTAGTTATCTTACCAAGTCTTTGAACTATAGTGTCACTTTCTTTCCCTTTTTATTGTGTCTTTTAAAACTTGGTGACGAGGCAAACTATTGGTAGAGGTCACAAGGAGTGGGGGTTGTACCCTTTCTTGATACGACATCTCACCTTGCCTCCTTGGTGCAGCAGACATCTTCATCCTCCTTATATAAGCTTATGTAATGGCACTTTTGGTTTGGGCACCCTTCTGACTTTACGAAATCTATTCCAAGTGTATGTAGTTCTGTTTTGTCTTTCATTGTAGAACTTGCGAGTTAGCAAAACATTGTAGATCATCTTATCTTATGAGTATGAGTAGGAGCACATCTCCTTTTTTTATTGTTTATTATGATGTGGGAGATCTTGCTCCTGTTAAATCTTTATTTAGTTACCATTATTTTGTTACAATTGTGGATGACTTTACTGGTACTAGGGTTTATTTGTTGCATGTTAAACATGAGGTGTTTTCTACTTTTCAATTGTTTCATAAGATGATATATACTATGTTTGATTCTAAGATTTGTATTTTTCATTCTAATAATGGAGGTGAATATGTCTTTTGCTTTTTCCTCCTACCTTTCTTAGTGTGGCATTCTTCATCAAACCTTTTGTTTAGGGACTCCCGAACAAAATAGGATTGTTGAATGTAAGAATTGTCAGATGTTGAGATTACTCGTGGTTTTTTGGGCAAATGATCTTTAGACTGTTGCATATCTTATGAATCAGATGTCCACTTGGATTCTTAATTTCTAGTCTCCTCTTTCGCGCCTCTTTAGTTCTTTTCTTAGCTCATCTCTTCCAAAGTTTTTTGGTGAATTTGCTATGTCCATGTTCCGAAGTCTGATTGTTCCAAGTTAGACCCTAAAGCTCTTAAATGTATTTTCTTTGATTATGCTCCGAATCATAAGGGATACAAGTGTTATCATCCCTCTACTTGGAAAACGTATTGTTTCCATGGACGTTGTGTTCCATGAGACTCTTTTATTTTTCTCTCCTAGCCATCATCATCTTCAGGGGGAGAAACGTGGTGTATGTGAAGATGATGTTGCTCTTCTTCTCCCTGTTTCTTTTTATTCTTTTGATGTTGATGAATATCATAGCAAGGGGGAGTAAGAGGCTATTCCAAAGGAGGTAGAACCTTCTCAAAAGAAAGGGTGTGTGAAAGATTTTACTCATGTTTGTTAGAGAGAGGCAGAAGGTTGCCCCTAGCTCTCATGTGCCTCTCTAACAGGTCGCATCCTCTTCAGATATTGCTCATTCCATACCTCTTGATGATTCACACTTGTCCATTTTTATTAGAAAGGGTACCCGGGCTTGTATTCAACACCTCATTGCTAACTATGTGTGTTATGACTCTTGGTCTCTTGAATTTAGGCCTTTTTCTACCTTTTTGTCCTCTGTTTGTATTCCATGTTGTGTTCCCCAAGCTCTGTCCCAGCTTCAGTGGTGAAAGGCAATAGAGGAAGAAATGAAAGCATTTAAAAAGAACAAGACATGGGATGTCGTTGACCTTCCAAGAGGAAAGGAGCTAGTGGGGTGTAGATGGGTATTCTCAGTGAATCTCTAACCGAATGAAATTAATGAAAGAGATAAAGCTAGGTTGGTAGCCAAGAGATACATTCAGACTTATGGGATTGATTCCCAGGAAACCTTTGCTCTAGCAACAAAGATGAGTTCTGTTAGGATGTTGATCTCCATTGTTGCAAATCAAGGTTGTGTTGTTTTATTAGTCTAAAAAAATGTTAAATTTTGATTACTTTTTCAAAAATTCAGAATATAAAACTTTGAAGTCTCAAGATCACCGTATGAAATTCTAGGATTTAAATAAAAGAAGATTATAAGAATTAGTTCAATTGATTAACTGGACACAAGACTCAAATCCAACATGGTCTTTAAAGTATCCACACTTGCTCCAGAACTCTTTGCGCTTCTCCCAACTTCAGAAAAATTACAGGACAGATTCTAAACGTGGGTACCTCTATATATAGAGTTTTTGAGAAGCCAACGTAATCCTATAGAGTGTGGGATCCTTATGGGATTCTTATCCTTAGGCTATGGGACGCAGTGTCCTTAATTTAGTCAAATTGCATTAAGGACACTTTATATTTATTAATTACAAACTGACACACCACTAATTGCTATAATCCCTGTAACATATTGCAATTGATCTCTCAAAGATAAGAAAATAATAATGAAGCCCTTCTTTAGAGATATTTCACAAATACATCCTTCCACTGCACAATATTCCTTAATGACCCTTGGGAAATAAAATTAATCATTGTCTAATCCCTTTGGTCATTAGAACAATATCTCTAGGACTTTAATGAATCAATTGGACATCTAAACATTTCTTTAATAAATTCTTTTTCAAAATATATATTTATACATAATATAATTTTGAGAAACATTTTATCCAAATCACTGGATCCAGATTTTTCATGTTCAATCAAATCATGTTAATCCTAGACTGAATATATCTCCCTATTAAAAGAGCAGTGGATTCCTTGTTGGGCATCCATGCTCTCTCAAGTATCAAGTTAACAATCCAAACTACCCATGATATAACCACTAATTAGGCATCGATAAATTAGAGAAACACAAATCCCTCAGGTCAAAGGACTAATCTATAAATTATGAACATCGTTTACTCTGATAGTGATGTTTTACTAAATGTGTTCATTATGGATCCCTTTAATGCATTTACATTATGCATCTACATGTAAGTTTAGAGGCTCACTCCAGTGACTAAGTTCACATCACTCCATCATATGGAAACTCTACATGTAGCTGCCTTTTAAGTGATGTGTCCAACATCACCCATAGTTAAGTTTTAGGCCTAAAAGAACTGGATAATCAGATCTCCACACATAATCTATGTGTCTCTCATCCTACTATGTTACCTGAGGACCACCTACCTCATCTCATGAGATCAAACAAATTACCTATAAATAAAATTATACACATGTGATGATGAAATAAAAGAACCTTGTTAAAACTATTAAACAAATATATGCAATAAAATGTGTCTGTGATGGCTTTGTCAGGACACCTATTCTAACAGGTTGACCATTGTTTCAACTAGATGTCAAGAATGCCTTCCTTCATGGCGACCTTGAAAAAGAAGTCTACATGAGATTGTCTCCTGGTTTTTCAAAGGGACGGTGTGCATCCTAAAAAAGGTACTCTATGGCCTCATACAAATCTCCTTGAGCATGGTTTAAGAGATTTTGAGGTGCCATGCTCAAGAATGGCTATAGACAATGTCAGGCTGTTCATACTCTCTTTGTGCAGTATCAACGAGGAAAAGTTATGTCATTTATTGTCTATGTTGATGACCTTGTGGTTACGGGTGATGATCATTGTGAAATCAATTACCTAAATAGTTTTCTTGGAAAGGAGTTCGAAATCAAGGATTTGGGTCTTCTCAAGTACTTCATTGGAATTGAAGTTGCTAGATTCAAGGATGGTTTCTTTCTATTTCAATTCAAATATGTTTTGGATCTCCTTCAAGACTCTGGGATACTAGGGTGTAAACCTTATGACACTCCCATTGAGTCTAACCATCGCATGCATGCAAATGAGGGCCACAAACTTATTGATATTGGTCTTTATCAGTACTTATAAAAATAAAAAAAAAACAATATTGGTCATTATCAGAGACTTGTAGGGAAACTGATTTATTTAATCCTGACTGGGTTAGATATCTCTTGTGCAATTGTAGTGGTAGTGGTCAGCTAGTCTATGCATGCTTTCACAACCAAACATCTTGAGGCTGCATACCACATTGTTCGCAACTTGAAGAGGAGTCCAGGTCAAGGACTCTTATATCATAGAAGATGTGATCTCCGAGTTGAGGCTTTCATTGATGCAGATTGGGTAGGATCTGTGGATGATAGAAGATCTACTTCTGGTTATTATACCTTCATTGGAGGTAACCTTGTTTTTTGGCGTAACAAGAAGTTGTCAGTTGTAGCCCATTCTAGTGTAGAGGTAGAATTCCGAGCCATGTGACATGGAATTTGTGAGATGCTATGGATTCTTGGCTTCCTGAGAGAGTTGAGAGTTTACTTTCATGGTCTCATGTGATTGTAGTGCGATAGTAAAGTTGGCATTAGCATTGCTCACAATTCGGTCCAACATGATAAAACGAAACATGTTGAGTTTGATAGACATTTTATGAAGGAGAAGTTGCAAACCAAATAAATTTGCATTTCCTTTTGAAGGCAGAAGATCAGTTTGCTAATGTGTTTACTAAAGGATTGTGTAGCCTAGTTTTAGTAGGGTTATTTGTAAGCTAGGTATGCAAAATATTTACATATCAGCTTGAGGGGGGAGTGTTGGTGTATCTGATTGTTTATGGGCACAATATATAAGGGTATTTGGTTACATTGTACATGAGTGGTATATTTGTAAATACTCAATGTAACGTCTCTTGTTTTCCTTTTAATAATACATTCATATGTACGGGAGAGGAACAACTCTCCATGCTATTCCCCCCTTCTCTCTTTTCTCTTCTCCTCCCTCTTATAAACCCTAGCACACTTTACACAAATCCACTAGTACAATGTATTGTGGCTTTGTTCTTGTCACTCTTTAGAGCTAAGCTAGGCACTTCTTACAAGGCTGACCAACCAAGATTCTTTCTTAGTTTTTTGTAGTAGGCTTCTACTTGGCTCTACTTCCTCATTGGTCTGGCTTGCACAATTCCATACTTTGTTTAGGAATGTGATAGTAAACATAGGTATGCATGTAGTAAGGGTATTCTTGTAATTATACAAGTAATTTCATGGATTCTTCTATTTCTTTTGATATAAATAAGGTATGTATGAGAGAGTAGAGACAAGCTCACCATACATTTTTACTCTATGAGTACAGTACATCAATACATCTTTCTCTTTTTCTCTTCTCCCTCTTTCTTACAAAACCCTAGACCTACACCAATTTAATAACCTAAGGTCCAATCCAAGGCTATCAGAGTGAGGTGAAACTAGAGGGGATTAGAGAACTGATTCATCATCGCCGACTTCAGCAACTGTACAGATTGCTAGTGACAGAGGGAAAACTCTAGTTTTTGGTCAATCATGTTTAAGGTAATTTTTGATGAGTTTCTTTTTCTTAGAAAATCGAAAAAACCAGTTTTTGATTAATTTAATGGTCTGATTGAATAGTTGTTTTTCGTTTGGATTTGTTGTTCAGATCTAAGGCTCTTACATAATGAGGGACATATAGAATCAAGTTTCATGATTTGGTTGAGAATCGAAATCACAGTGATGATTTTTTAACAAACCCTACTCCAATTTTTCGATTTTTTGAACTGATTTTTGGTCAAAATCTGACTTTTATGTGATGATTTTGTTATTTGTCAGTTGTGTTGATATGTTTGAACCTCTTATCCTTTTGCTGAGTTCAGCTTATGTGTTAGTTTTGGAAGAATTATGTTGTGTTTATAATGGTTCATGTGGTGTGTGAAGTGCGATTCTTTGCGAAGTTGAGAAGAAGCACAATCATTGGGTAGTTTAACCCATAGTAGTGAGCAGCAATGCAGAAGTGAGACTCAATAAATTCTTGGGAAACAAGAAGCAAGGAATGATTAAGTAAAGTGCAATTTGATAGCAGTATCAAAGTTCAAACCATTAGAAAATATTATGAAATGGCTAGGAAATGAAATGAAATGAAAATAATAGGTTAGTTAATATGGCAAGGGGCCCTTTCCAAGAACATGGGCATAAATTCTCGGTGTCTTTCTTCTCTACAAACATGGGCTTACACCTCATTTAAAGATGGCAAGGGGCCCTTCCCAAGAATAAGGACTCTCACTTGTTCATGTTCAGGGTTCTGTCCAGCCAAAAACTCAAAGATTTGTATGTTTTCCACATGCTTTTTGTATTCTGTGGTATCTTTCACACAAGCAGGGCGGTAGGTGGTATAGTGTTCCAATTTGTCCCACATCTTCCTTACAGTAGAGTAGTAAATAGCAAGTTGTTCACCTTGTTTGAACTGAGCAATTCTATGCCTTAGCTCGTACACACCTTGGCAGTAGGGCCAATCTCATAATACAATTTGGCCAAGGCATCCCATATATGATATGCCATCTCTGGGAACAAAAAATGTTCACTAATTTCTGGTTTCACAGGGCTTAATAACCAGCCCATGATGGTGGCATTCTTGGTCTTCCACTTTTGGTATTGGGAATCATTTTTTGGAGGAATCTCAACTTTTCCAGTTAGATACCTCTTCCTTGTCCTTCCCTAATATATAAATGAGTAGAGACTTGGATTATGTAAGATAGTTGCTGCCATCAAACTTTACTGTGGTAACTTGGGTTTGGGAAGTATCACTCACGACTTGAACACTTGTCCCTTCGCCACGGTTTGATTCTTCCGGGGTATTACCTGAATTTAAACTGATTTTTGACATGTTTTATCGCCGGCTACTTACATAATCTGAGTCAACAAAACCAACTCGTGGATGTCTCACAACTTCACAGCCTCTATACAATACAAACCACATTTATAAGGCCTACACAGGCCAGTTGAGGAGTTGGAAACCCAAACCACGATAAAAAAGCCCTCAACCAAGGCATACAGACCCACATCATGCTCCAACAAAGCACCCACAGACTCCATTCTAGTCACCATTGTCACCACTTGTCTCAGGGTTTGTATTTATACAAAAAATTGAACAAAAAACGGCCCAAAAAATGCACAACGTCAATGTAGGGCCAACAAACTTGACACTACTTATTCAATACCGAACCAAATGAGATGAGATCAACTTCTATCCAACACAAAAAAGTGATCACTGCAGTTGCAAAAAAACCTTGCACCTGATTAGATCGAATGATTTCCTGAAATCTTACCTTTTTGATTTTCAACGAAAAACCCTTCAAAAAACAATCATTTTGTGATCAAACAATTTTCAAAAAATGATCATAAATATTGTAAATTCATGACGATTGAAACCCTAGGTTTTTCGAGTTTTGTCACATGTACGGCTTGTTGACGTCAACCGTACGTATGGTGACATCAGCCCTAGTTTTCGATAGTTCTTGTGATGTCTTCGACTCTGATCCCGTTATGATACCAAGTTGTTGTCTGCAACAAGAAGAGAAGTAGAAGGAGAAAGAAGAAGAAAAGAAGAAAAGAGAGAAGAATACACGAATTAGGGAATCATTGTATGAGTATCTTGTCTCATATGGTGGTGTAAATTAGTATATATATATGTGTCTTGACTTTACTACACCACATACAATGGTATACTGTGTGCTTACAGTATGACCGAAATAACCCCCGACAAGTATATATATTCCAACAGTAGAGTCACCTTTCCTTCCTATTGTCTTTTTCAGGACTTTGGAGATGAGAAGGATGATTGGTAGGGGGCATGAGGATTATAGGTTATATCTTATGGATGGTACTGCTTATAGCTTCTTCAGTTTAGTAGACACCCTCTTCAAATCATGCCTCATTCTCATCCCAGAGAGCACAATTGGTAAAGTCTGTTGGCGTCGTACCTCAGACCTGGGTTCAAAACCCGTCTTAACCTACTAATAAATTAACCAATAATGTTTACCTATCAAAAAATAAAATAAAAAAATCTTATGGTTGGTACCACATGTAGCTTCTTCAGTTTAGTGGACTCACTCTTCAAATCATGCCTCTTATCTTATCCCAGAGAGCACAATTGTTTTATTGGCACTACAGGTTTGGCCACTTTTCTTATTCTCATTTAAAAAGATTATTTCCTTTGTTATTTACTTCCATTTCAGTTTCTATGAAACTTGTGAGTTCGCTAAATATTGCAGATCCTCTTATTCACCTAGTAATAGTACTTCTCCCTTTGCTCTTTTTTGTAATGACATATGGGGACCTGCCCCTATAGTTTCTCTTCTTGGCTTTCATTTTTTTGTTACATTTGTTGACGGCTATTCCAGAGCAACATCGGTTTACCTACTAAAGGCTAAGCTTGAGATGTAATTAGTTTTTCAGTTTCATAAAGTGGTGGAAACTCACTAGACACTATGATAAAGATTTACCTTGCCCCGATAATGGAAGATAATTTTTTATCTGGTGGTTTTCCTCTTTATTAGATTAGTTATTTAATCACCCCCAAACAAAATGGGGTAGTTGGGAGGAAGAACCGTCATCTTCTAGAAATCACTCATATTTTACTCTTTACCATGAATGTTACCAAATCTTTTTGGTCAGATGTTTTTCAAATTGCACCCTACTTGATGAATTTTCCTTCTCGTGTTCTTGTTTTTGAATCATCTTTGAAACCCTTTCTAGTCCCTCTACTTTGTTCTCTATTCCTCGTAAAGCATTTGGCTGTGTTATGTTTATGTTTCAAAGTCTGATAGGACAAAGTTGGATTCCAACGCCTTGAAATGTATCTTCCTAGGGGATGCTTCAAGTCAAAAGGGGTACAAGTGTTATCACCTCTCAACACTATAAGTGGTTTGTTTCCATGGATATTTTATTAGTCCATGCCATTCTGTTCCTCTATGAAGAGACTCCTCTTCAGTGGGGATAGTGAAAACAAAGAAGATTTTCTTAAGTGAATGAAGGGGATAGTGGAGAACGAGCTTGAAAAAATCTTGGCTGTGGATGAGTTGAGTGATTCACATACTCAGCAGCGGTAAGCATATTAAGCAAATGTTAGGAAGGAACTGGCCCATCTAAGTGAGATAGTCAACATGCTAAATGTGATCCAGTGAAGCAGTTCAGAAAATGAAACACACCTTGATGGGAAAGAATTGTAAAAAGAGTCAACAATATTTAACTGTTACCTGCTTGATTTCTCAAATGTCCAGATTCTCATATGCTCCCCACCCAAATGGATAGTAGGTCTCTTGGGTGGTCTACAACTTTCAAAAAGGAATTTCCCAATCGTTCAGGGAGTTTTCTGCGAATAAGCTGCCTTATCCCAGAATCTGCCATCTGTACATACGTAAGACACTTCTGCATCCTTATCACATACTAATTGATAGATATGCAGAAAAGCACGTTTCAAAGGTTCTATAAAGCATACATCATTCCAAAAAGAAATTCTGCTGTTCCCCACAACTAGTTCAGTTTCTCTAGTAAAGTCTTCTGGGTTGAAGCAAACCATGACCTCTCTTCTTCTGGGTTAATGAAGTTTGTGGTTTGACGATAAAGACCTAGTTCAAAACCTTTATCATATATATTCAAAGGTGGTGCATATAATGTGTCACTTGAACTTGGTTTCAAATCCCCTAGGGAAAAAGAAGGAAACAGAAACTTGATTGTCTTGTGGAAATACCAAACATTTGAGTGGATACTGTTACCTGCACCTTCTTAGAAAATGAGTGTGCCTGGGAATCACACAATGAGTCAAAAAAAAAAAAAAAAATCA
>JAOXJP010250628.1:0-22043 GCA_025762735.1 Platanus orientalis
ATGCAAGCTTAGAGTCTCACTTCAGTGACTGAGATTACATCACTCCATCATATGGAAGCTCTACATGTAGCAGCCCTTTAAGTGATGTGTCTAGCATCACCCATAATTGTAAACTTTCAAGTCTACAAGAACTAGATAATCAGATCTCTTCACACATTCCAATGTGTCTGACATCTTACTATATTACCTGAGGACCACCTATCTCATCTCATGAGATCAAATAATTACCCATATGAAGAAACTAATTTATGTGATGATAGAATACTAATTATTATTAATTAAATAATTAATTAATCATGCTTATATTTTATGTGAATGGCTTCTTCAAGACACATATTTCTAACACTCCTTGCTTGGCTCGAGCACAACAGATGTTGACTCAGCATTAGCCTTGAACATGGAGAGGTCGAGATCAGGGTAAGTCCTCCAAGCCCGACGGCAGAGTGTCTCGAAACCACTGATAAAAAAATTATGTGGTCTCATCGTTAAAAGCCTTAGATTCCATGTACACAGTGACCACCTCATTCACAGCCTTCTCCTTCTCCGCCTCCCAGTGGGATCTCACCTCATCCAGAGACGCTTGTAGAGCAACTACACTGGCGTTCTCCCCATTGAGCTAATCTTGGGCCTCCTCTAGCGCAGCCTTGCTGCCCTTAAGCTTCTCTTCAGTTTCGGCCAGCTTCTCCCTCAGTGCCAAACGCTCGAACTCTACCTCATCCAATTTCTTTCTGAGCTCCTTGATGTAATTGTCGGTAGCAAGCTAACGATTGGAGAGAACCGTCACTTTTTTCAACACCTACAATAAGCATGTTTAGTAAGACTAACTAGATTTATAAAAGAAAAGAAGGGAAAGGGAATTTTACCCTCCCAACATCAAAGAGGGTGCTCCTGGCCAGAACATCCATGTTGATAGGCCAGAGACTCTTCAGGTCTTGGTCAGAGATGACCAATCGAAGATGACTGACACCCTCTACCTCATTAGCCAGTAGAGAGGGGGCAGATTTTTCCTTCCCCTTGGATGAGTTCCCGACATTGTATGAGGGAAGATCCTCAACACACTCCTCGAAGGTAGGAACGGAGTCCAAAGCCACCTCTAAGTCCACAATAGAAATAGGGGCAGCCCGATTGACGCAGGGGCTGCCGAAGGAGCTGGCCCAGAGCGGTCTTTCTCTGACAAGTAGTTATGAGAGAACTTTGGCTTTTGCGAGATCTGCCGAGGGCTACCTTAAAGGCGACTCTCACCAAGGAAGATTTTGAAAATACAGCCAACATATCTACAAAAAAAAAGAAAAAAAATTAAATTATTATAATATGAAGGGATGGATAACGACCTAAACAATCTACGAGAACAGGAGATGAACCAGAAGTTTGACCGACCGACATGACTAAAGGCAACACTGAGGACCTCAATGCCTGACCTACTGAAGAGTTTGAGGGCCTAGATGAAGGAATCTCTTGACCAAATAAGTATGTGGAGAGGGATTCAAGATTCACCAACAGGGAATAATCCCGAACCGAGCGTGTGAAAGCATGGTTTATCTTTACTAGTTAAGCCTCGGATAGTGGATGTTTGGCTAGTGCTACAAAAATAAAGAGGGTTAGACTGACCGAATGGAAAATGGTTATGGAAAACTAAAATGATCGAGATTTTCCTTCCCTACGCAGCTCACCCCATATCTTTCGGACTGTATGGATTCATTCACCGAGCGACTCCCACGGAAAAGACTCCAACCCACCCCCAGATATGAAAAAGAACTTCTTCCAACCTCTATTCGATGTTGGAAGACCGGTGATTAAGATTCTCTTGGGCACCCAAGCAATGAAATACCACCATCCCGAGTGCATCTCTACTGCCTTGTAGTAGTAAAGGAACTTCGGAATGATTAGATGATCCCGACTACCACTATTACTAGGCCATAACACCATGCAGGTGATCAGGATCCTCCACCCGTTAGGCATGATTTGCCTTGGAGCTAAACAAAGGTGTGTGAGGAGTTGACAGACAAACAAGGAATAGGAAACCTCAGACCGGCTTCCAAAGTCTATTCAAAAATCGAAACCTCATTCGGGAGGCAAGAGGAGGCCCAATCGTCAAAAGTAGGAACCCTGATATTAACAAACTCTGGGATTTGGTAACCTCTAACTTAGACCTTGACAAGGTAAAAAGGACACGCTCAACAACGTATGGCACGTTGGCAAAGCGACCTGACCGCTAAAGCCTAAGCTAAGTCAGGAGAATCAGCTCTAACAAGATTCTCATTAAGTGCCACAATGGACTCAGTCAATTCAGAGGAGTTATCCATCTGATCGAGGGCTTATATAACACCCACCGCGGGACATAGCACCTCTAAGATCTGATTAAAAACACAACTTAAAAAGGAGGAGTCGAATCCTAAGATACTGAAGTCCGAAAAACTTTGTTGGGTATGAAGGTAGTAATAAAAACAAACTAAGTAGAAATTGAATGGTGCTCCGGTAGGATCTAGGGTGAAGATCAAGGGCATGGGCAAGTGGATGAAACTGCCACTAATGCGAAGAGAGCAAAGAGCACAAAAACCAAAAAAAGTGATAGTACCCAAACCAGACGAAGAATATGACACAATCAGACGAAGAAAAGGGTAGAACCAGTGAGGAAATGATAGAACAGAAAATACATGATTACTACTTTCTCAGCCGAAAACTCTTTGAGCACAACATGGACACAAGCAGAATGATTTTACCCAGACACAGCACCGGAAGGAATTCGTAGCAAAGCAAAAGACTGAAAGAGAAGCGAGGGCGTTCGTTATATAAGATATTCAAGCTATTCCCAACCATCGGATCATCCTAATTAGCCCTAGCCACTCAATAGAAGCGTGGTTTGAGAGAAAGTAGCTAATAACCCAAACATCTTGTCGCCATTAATAGCATAGGGCTCAAGTAGGAGATGTAACGTCGGCTCATCAATCGACTTAGATAGCTTTCTGTATTCCCCATGCCCATTCGAGCTAATGGACAAAGGGAATGTGGGGCAAATGATGATGAAGGATCTAGACCTAAGCCAACTAAGTTGATCAACCGCATGAACCGTCCCGGTTCAGCCATTCTTCAAACCAATTTTCCTAGCGACCTAAATTGCCGACCGACCATCATGTCAAGCGAGTCGTTAGTGATCCAACTACCGACCAACCATCATGCCAAGTGAGTCGTCAATGACCCAAACTATCGACTGACCACCATGTTGAATGATTCATTAGTGATCGAACTACCGACTGACCCCCTGGCCCACTGAGTCGTCAATGACTCATTAGTGACCCGACTATTGACCAATCCATTAAGGTAAACTCTCAAGGTATGACCATTTGCCACCTTCAAGATGATAGATAAACACTCACCATTGAGTCGACCACAAATAAGACAAGAGAAGGAGGTTATAAGCTACAGAGCAACAGTTAATCCAACACTAACATGCGTACTGCTCCTCCACGTTCTTCTAACTAACTTGGAGAATATTCATGACCAACATGGAAAAGAATGGATATATTAAGAACAAAACCCCCAGAAGGGAGGTAAGTACAATAACTTCTAAGGAAAGAAAGAGAAGAATTACATGTTCCTCGATCCCTGACTTGGGCGTCGGAACGGTGTAGGTCGGCACCACACCGATGCCGTTTGTTGCTTGTGTGCAGGCAAGACCACAGCCGAAGATTCTAGATCGAAGGCCACTGGGAGATCATTTGGGTGAACTGAATCTTGGCATCATTAGTAATGATGAACATTGCAACGTGAATTGTCTTCCATGATTCAGCGACGGTTCTGCTTCATGTAGAGAACTGGAGGCCCCTTTCACGGTTCTGGACACAAAGTTTGGCCAGTGTGACATTAACTATATTAGTCCAAGAGGTGGCTAGGTAAACGCTTTAGGTGACACTACACATTCATCTGAGAAGGAATAGGCTGAGAGAGGACGATGGCTCTCTTATTGAGGATGTAGCCTGATTAGCAGGTATGAGTACCATTGATAGAAGAGTACTATTTGTGTAGCCTTGACATGTAATGCATCTTTGTTATTTGTATAAAACGATTAAAACCCTATTTTTAAATTAGAGCCTTTTTGCCCATCATAATGTTTTGTCCAAGGCCCACACCCCTTTATGAGGCAAAGAGGATTGGGAACACTCCCCTTAACTAATTTGATGGGGTCCAAGAGGCATACTAGTGAATGAGGATAATTTGATGCAATTTGGCCTTCTACTATCACTTCATTTGTCCCTAACTAATGTAACACAATTTGCACTTGGCATTCTCCAAGTTATCAAGTTATGACACTTTCTACACCCGTACTATCATGCTGTGATTATTATAAAGTCAAAAAAGAAATTAGAAAGCAAAAAACTAGCCATTTCCATGTAGAATAAATTTCTATACAACTAAGTAAACACACATTTTCTTATATAAAAGAATAATAAAAAGAAATGATATAAAAAAAAAACTATAGAAATTATGGATATCTCAATAAATGAGGTCATGTGTATCTTAATCACTTATTCATTACCCTTATCTCTTACTTTTGGGTGACCCACAAAGAATCTATGCAGACAAAGTAATGTTTCCAAGTGGGATCAAGAAATATACAAAAGTTCAAACACTTCAATCTATCCAAATATAATTGGTCAAAAAAATTTTGGTACATTGACTAGTTTGAGTATAACGGATAAGTAGAAGTGTGGCTTCTAAGGGTGGCACCATTTATGTTATGGAGGTGCAATCAATTTAGACGAGCAGCAATCATCTTGCACCTTGTTTCAAATTTTAGGATTTGACCTTCCAAAGACTCACTAATTATGTAGGCATGAATGTATCCAAGAATTATTGATAACCAGAAACTATAGAATGCTTTACTCCTTTCTTACTATACCTAAATAGCACACTCTGAGTTTTGCAAGACCAAAATATAATTTCTACAAAACAAAATACACTTAATGACCCTATGGCTTGCCAAAAGAAAATGTACATAGCCAAAGCCAAGTTGTATGTACAAAGATGAAAAGAGTGCCTAGCTATATGAAAATACACTTAAAGTATACAATAATAAATAAAAATGCTCGACCTTAATATCTTACATGACCTTGCAAAGAACCATCTATTCTAGTTTCTTGTGATCCTACAACATGATCTTCCCTTCTTTGTTATGAACATGTAATAAAATTTATGCCAATGATTGTTATTTTATAAAAAATAAAAAATAAGATGGAAATGTCAAATATTACTAGCATAATGATCTTTGAAGTGTGGATATAAAGAAACCTTAAAATAAGATCTATAAATAAAAAATAAATAAAGTAAAAAAGAGATGTACCTTATGTTGTTCTCGCACACAACCAAGTAGACAACCAAATTAACTCATGAGAATTCAATTATAACAAGAATCAAATATACAAATATATCCATGAAACCAATTAAAAAAATGAGAGGATTAGGTGTTGACTAAATGCCCAAATAAATGAGTATACTAAAACCTAAAAAATAAATAAACAAAACCTTCAAAACATGTACAGTGAATTGAAGTTTTTCTATGAACATTTTCAACTGCTCAAATTAACTTCACTAACTTTTAAGTAAATATCCCACATTACTAGCCATTGCTAATTAAAAAACAAACATCAAATGGCCACTTTGTTTTATGGACTTCAAATTATATTGTGTGGAATCCTCATTACCTAACCCATTTCTCCTCCATATGAAAGTCATTTTTAAACCAATCATATCTTCAACACAATCATGTAATCACTACTGTCCCAAAATCCCAATTTTTTTAAAGAAAAAATGATTTAATCCCTTGTTTTAGTTCTTAGGGCAATAGCGATTTAGGGTGAAACCAAATCTTAGTCCATGTTTTAAAGAAAACTTCACACTACAATTACTTGTTCTCAATTTACAAGGCTAGTTGAAAAAAGTATCTATTTAAGGGAAAAGCTAATGAATATCTTTCCAATAAAAATTCAGCAAGTCAAAAAAATATTAATTCTTATAGAATCAATGTATTATACTATACATATTTCAAATGTTACAATTAAACATAAAATCAATAATCTACGTAACCTACAAAAAATGGAATGAGAAATAAGGGAGAAACATGTAAATCTCATATAGAATAATAGGAAACAATGATTCTATTATTATAGTAAACATCAAGGTAGGGTCTAGAAAAGCTACATAAATTTTCAATTTACAAATGAAGAAATTATTGTAGAAAAAAATATCCTAAACCATTCCTAGAGCTGGAAGGACCATAACCTAGGTCTAAATCCTTAACAAAACTATCTCAATTGTATATCCTAACTATCCTACCATCATGCCATAAAAATATATCACACGCAATATGCATGTGTTCACTAAACACATCATTATTCACATAGAGCATGCATACTTTATTCAATTGAATCTTGCAGAGAAAATTGATAAGTAATCCAAATAATTACAAGGTACAAAATCCAAACACCATATCCTAGATCTGGCAATAATAGCATTCTACCATTCGACCCCATAAAGTTTTATGCCAAATATTAAATTAGCCTATTGGCTAGTGCAATTTAGAACTAACCATAATGCAATAAAAAAAATCATATATATAGTATTTATGTCAACCAAGAGTTTTGTTGTTGTGACATAAGAAAATGGTAGAGAAAAAAAAATGAATTTGTAATGTGGACTAAAATGAATGTATATGCTTAAAACTAGCAAAGAAAATTGTGCATCCATACAAAGTCTTAAGGCAATAAAAGGAACCATTGTCTCTATGACATATATGGAGTGTAATTCAAGGAAAAGAAACCAAACACATTGTTGTTTAACATATAAAATACCAACTAACCATAAAAAAGAACAAATAAATAAAAAATAAATTAACAAGATAATTGATTTAAGCATGTCAAAGTATACTTGCCACACATGTAGGTTTTTAACTACTAAAATGTAAAATTACTGCATCTTAGCCAGAGGAAATTATGTATGCAACAAGAAATTATATAAATGAAGGGATAAAAAAATCAATTGATGATTATAAAAAAAAAAAAGATACTAGAATAAAAAGGTTGCAAGATTTGTACAACAAATCACGATGGATTTCCTTAATCTTCCATACTAATAGCGTCATATAAAAATGAAACCCTAAGCAATATGTCTAAACCCTCTATCAGCCATTGTCATTTATTTGATAGAAGATGAAACCTCTAAATGCATGATTTAAATCATTCTCAACAACAATACATTTTCATGAAAATAAAATTTCAGCTAATAAATATATCCATTAACAATATCAATTTTATCTATATATGAAAACCAAGCTTTGAGTAATATGCCTAGACTGATAGAATCATCCTTCAAAACTAGCAGCAGCATTTAATAGCATAATCCTATAATAGTAGAGTAATATTCAAAGAAGGCAAATGAATTACCAATTAGCAATAACATCTTTAATAAAAATAAAAATAAATACTAGTAGGCCTAAACTTAAATAGTAAATGCATGAGTCATTAGTTTATCCTAATAACTTTTAGATACAAAGTATCTAAAAACTAAAATCCAGTCTACTATAAATGACTAGATAAAAATGTCCTAAATTTCCATAGAAAATGAGAAAATCTCAGCACCATGTTTGGTTTGTTCACTAGCAATAAAAAATGAAAGAAAAATGCAACCAAGCTTATATATTCAAAAATAAATTAAAAAAAGAAATATAAATAAAAGATGAATATGTTGGTGCATTGATATGTATACACAATAGATACAGATCAACCTATAATTCCCGATCTCCAGTGTTTCCCCTCCTTTATTCTGTGAGATTATGATTAATCATCAATCATGATGGGTTATCAATGGTGGAAATTTCTCCATTAAGCATAGCAGCCAACAATTCGAATTATAGAGAGAATAACATAATGGGTTAGCAGAGGAGTCTCATATTAGAACACGAGGGTTGTGGGGCTTGCTTGATGGCCATTTCTCAAAAGTCACTTCAAGCTTGTCAGGACACGTAGGACTCTATGTCCTTGGAAGTGGGGAGGGATAGAAGGTGTTCAAATATAATGATACCATCCCATCCTTTCAGGCTCTTGTGAGAAAAATGGGTGAAACAATAATCCAAATCTCTATTGGTGTGGGTGAACCTTCCTCTCCTAGTAGACCTCTTAAACATCCTCAATCGTAGAGCCCTTCAGCTAGGGCTTTAGTTCCTGAATCTTTGAAATGACCTATTAGTGAGATAAAAGTTGTTGATCAAAAATGTGCAATAAGAACAAAATTAAGACTCATAATTAAACCTTATATCTGATTTTTTTCAAACATCAAGGACTAGGTAAAGATATTGATTCTTTAAAGAAGGGCAATCAAAATCCTAATGAAGAGCTCTAGTTTCCTCAAGCCAAGAAAAATCAAGCTAATCATCCAAAAACTCGGGTGTTAGAGGTAATTTTATTGCCTAAAATCTGCTATAAATTCCACTCTCACTCCAATGTATGTCATGCTCTCTTAAACTTTAGTTCTCATTTATATAAAGAAACAACCCATAAGTCCTAATGTTCACTGCTTTAATAAGGAAGAAAGGGAATCATAGGTATAAAAATTGTTGGAACCTTTCTCTCACAAGTATATCTTTAGTTATATTAAGCATGATTTGTTTCGATGGTTATTCTTTACATGTTATTCTTTGTATTATTCATCAGAAAGGGGTTATACCTTTGATTTTCAAAGGTGTTAGGATCTTAATCGACTTCACATTTAAATTTGGTGAATTTGATATATATTTTGTTGCACTTTTCTACTCTAGACTCATCATATTTTGGAACCCCTATCTAGTTACTATAGAAGACATTCAAAATAAGGTAATATTTCCCATAATTTTAGGCAGTATCGCATCTTGTAAACCCAAGATACATGTTGTTACACCTTTCATTTCTAGATCCATGACATATTGGAATACCTTCCAATGTATTATAATAGTCAAACAAACTTTGGAAGACATTTTGGGACAAATAGGTATTTCTCATAGTATGAATTTTTGAAAGTTTACTAATATGAAAAAACCCTTATTGTTGTTAATCATTCTATATCTTACTATCATAGAATCTTTTGCTACCACTCAGATGTTATATATAAGAGGCTCTAAGCCTATCAGATTCCAATTGAAGTGGAAAAAAATCATGATAAGGAATGCTATAGGGCTAGGATATATCTCTACTAATCCTAATAAACTTTGGTCTCTAATAAGAATTAGTGAGGACAAGAAAGGATATGTTGCTCCATATTCTTATTTTGATCATCCCCACACATTTCCTTTAGAAGATCTGAAATGGTTTCAATGTCTATCCCATAATAACTGATTTTCAATGTGAATCCTAGCTTGGAACTACTAGTGAACTAGCTAATCCCTAGCAGCTAGAGTGCTTAGGGATATGATCAAATCCAAAAACCCATTGATTATTTTTGTTTCTAAAACCAAATATCAAGTTAACACTTTTTAGAGAAAATCAGGACTTAGAAAGACTTGAAAGTCTATTTCTATTGGGTTTAAGTGGGAGAGTCATGCTGCTTTGGGATAATAATTTTAAACCTTCAAGTTATTGAAACCAATTGTAGAAACCCAAAAGTGTGCATGAATTTCAATATGATATGACATTCACCACACCCTAGTTCCAGCGAATGAAAAATTGAATCCTCATTTGCCCGCAATAAAGGGATTTCAAGTATTCACTTTCGCCTTAAAAGGGTGCACAAATGAACTGTGCACACTCGCACACTACGAAAACCAGAAATTGAAATCTTGGTTTATTTCTTCCTAGGGTGGTTATTTTGGATAGCCATAATTTTTATGAGTCCCTTTACTTCCCAGAAGATGGAAGAAGGTGGATTCTCACATAGAAGAATCACTTAAAACCTTGTGATAAGATTTGAAGAAGCACATCCCAACGGAAATGATATGGAAGAGATAGAGTTCTTCTAAGACGATGACTCTTCTCTAAACTTGTTTTTGTGGCTTATAAATACCAACATGCATGCAAAGAGGAGGAGAGGATATACAGAAGAAGATAGAAAACAAACAAGAGAGAGTTTATAAGATTCACTACAAAGGCAAGCTACAGGTCTTCTAGTTACCTTTCTTCCCAAAAGAGAAGGCATGTCCATTACACCTCTGCCATCTCCTTGAAGAACATACTATAGGAAGCTCAATGATGATCTAGATTGTGGATAGGTAAACCTGCCAATGTACAAGCAAATATAATTTCATATATAAATACATCATCCCTACTTCTCTTCTTCTCTTTTTCATATTTCTGCAACTATGTTTCATAATACAAGCCAAGCAACTTAAAGATCATCAGAGGTTGGCTATGTTAAACGACTGTAATTAACAAGTCTACCAGACTTGGAATTTTAGTTCCCCACGCAAAAGATAATAAACTAGCCTCTAAAAAAATGGCTAGGTAATTTGTCCAATGAATTTTGCCTCATATCATAGGCTTGAAAGTTTGTGTTACAAATTTCTGGTAGAGGCAAAAGCTGCCAAGATTCGCCTCTCATAACTTGAAACTCTTGATGAATCCAGGCTTGCTGCACAACAACAGCTATAATTATACCAAGCATGCATGACTAGGGCCTACAAGAAGAAAGTTAAGTTTCGCTCCTTTACCAAGGGTGAGCTCATCCTTCTTACCAGATCACCACTAGATCCCACAAGTAGAAAATAGGGTAAATTCGCCTCTAAATGGGACGGCCCATATGCCATCGAGAGAGTCTATCCTAATGGTGCATACTTGCTTCATGATGTGGAGGGCAACCAAATCCTCCCATTTACTAATGCCAGATTCTTGAAAAAGTATTACTCTTAGAACTACCCACAATGGTCATAAAGGAGTTACATCGGTTTGATCCTGTCATATACAGGTACGTAGGCAGTCCGGGTTTTTATTTCCCCTGGATGCAACAACTCCCCAAAAATAAAAAAATATACTAATCTCATTAAAAACTAGCAATGGTAATGGGATGCAAAAAGGAGGCAACCCCCAGTCTTAGGTTAAGGGATCCTAAGGGTAAAAAAGAAAACATATGTTTTATCTGTGATGGAAAGGGTGTGGTGAAAACCTGTATAGGCACAATGAGTAAAACAATCCATTAACTACAAGATCAAATCCTCGTTGATCACATTAAAAACCAACAATGGTAATGCAATGCAAAAACTAAGCGAACCCCAGTCCTTGTGGACAACCATTAGGAGTAAAAAAATAGACAAAATACCCAAAATCTCATAATCGAACTACGACCAGGCTTGATCTTGCTCCAGGGTACATAGGCAGTCTGCCATAACAAGACAGGTGCAGCCCCATCATCAGCCACTCCACATTTTCTCTTTGAGAACCATATCATTCTGCTCCATAACTACATGATACATTTCTCAAAGGGGGGAAGGAAAAGATATGAAAATATAACTTGTAAAAATTGTGAAAACTTGGAAGGCACATAAATTTTTATGGAAATTAAAATTTTATTAATATAAAATGTTGCTACAACAAATGGCACTCCACCCTATTTCCCTACACTACTCTCAGTCTCTTGCTAAGTCAAGGCTGCTGAATCCCAGGAGTTTGGTGTGCAACAAAGGCAACACTTTTGCATTCACCTCAAGAACGTCATTCGCTGCATCGACATCAGACTATGCTGTGTTCAGGTTATAAATAGCCCCTCTAGAAATTCCATCACGTCGGTCGTTCTCTCGACTCATCAACTCGCCTTTACAATGGTCTACCATATAAATGGTCCGACAAATGGAATTGCCCACATGATCGATGAACCTCTTGTGAGTTTCCTGAAGCACTCCTTCAACTCCTCCATCTGTACCATCAGGTCATCGGCATCCCTCACTAGTGGTCCGATCTCACTTAACACCCAAGTTTATTGGGTAGTTAAGTCCACCATTCTGATCTCCTCCTCCTGAAGACGTAAGCAAACGTCATGCTCTAGACCTTTTAAAACCTTAATGTCCTTCACCTCGCAAAGCTTGGACAAAGCATCAAGAAGACACATCACCATGCTCCTAAACTCGAAATTGTACACACAGGCCTTTATACGGTCCAGCGTGTCCAAAATTTCTTGACGAACGAAAAAAGTATCTGCCTCTTCAACAGATGGCCAACCAAACGCCTAATTAGTGTATCACGCTCTCGATAAGCCTTAGTAATTCATGCCTTTATTTTTTCAGTTATGGGCATCCTTATTACATCTGCAAAAGAAATCAGTAGTATCAGACCACGAGAACCAAAAAGACTAAGCACAAAATGGACAAGGGACTTAAGGCATACCACAATCGAATAAAGGCTCTGCACCCTCTCTCTCTCAGTCGAGGAAGAATCATCTCGCTTCACGCGCGATCCAGATAGTTCTCCAACTTCAGGAACACTGGTAACCTTTCTCTTAGGAGCCATGTTTATGACACAAGAAGAAAAAATGGTTGCAAAAGCCGAAGGAATGAGAAGGGTAGTATACACAAGCCTCTTATTTATAGACATGAATGTTCGTAACCTTTCAAAAAAGGGTGTCTCGAAAAGAGAATAAGGATAATGAACCCACCCCATCGTGATGGTCTAAAACTTAACCAATGCTGCTTAAGCGCTCCCTACGAGGTAACCGTTCAGCTACATCATTGGGAGAGGATATCTTGTGTTGCTACGGGGATATGTTATTGCGACATCTAATTTACACCAAAAGGGACATACGCAAGTGCGCCTTTCGGCCCTCAACTCTTATAAAGTCGATTGTATTCAGCTCCCATAAATACCAAACATTAAGCAGGACTTAACCCTTATAAAGTGAGTCTATCTCAACCTTGATGGTGATTATATATGGTTCACATAATGGCCATTGCATACATATTCGACTCGCATAATGTCAACCATACTTGACTCTTAAAACATCAACCATACCCGACTCTCATAATGTCAACCATACTAGACTCTCGTAATGTCAACCACATACTAATAGCCATAATGTCTCAATCATATTCGACTCTTATGATGTCAGCTACTCTCGACACTTATAACGTCAATTACATTCAACTTCTATAAAAGTCAATTATGTCTGACTCTCACAACGTTGGGTAAAGAAATAAAAGGAGGGAAAGAGACAAGGAAAAGACACAATAAAGGATAAAGTTCTATCTTTTCTTTCAATGATAAAAGTTTTTTTTTACATCCTTCCCTAACATATCATTTTGGGAAGGCAGAAAGAAGAGCTTTACACAAATTTTATTCTAAGGTTAGAGAGGACCAAATCTAATCACCTCTCCTGACAAACTCCTCATGAAGGTGGTTTATGGTGGAAGAAACTAAATAAATCATCGACTCAAGAATGCTCCCTTCTGCTATTTTTGCCTCCCAAGTCACTGTGAGACTTGCAATTCGAGCTTGCACCCTCGCCAGCTCCTCTTGGGCACCGGCTAAGTCATTATCAATGTCGGTTACCGAATCGCAAACTTGGTCTAGCTTCTCCATCAAGGTCCTCCTCTCAGTCTCCGCAACATTCAAGTTAGCTTAAACCTCAATATTACTCTCAACATCCACCAACTCTGATGCTAGTGTTAATTGTTTGACTAAAGATGTAAAGTAAATTTCCACCCCTTACCGAAATCCATCATTGTGAATGTGGGTATCAATGTCTTCAGTAAGGGTGGCTAACACCTCATCCTGGGTACTTGTAAGGTCAGGTCCTGAGGGTGTTAAGGCTGCCATCAGCTCAAGCATCTCTTGACGAATCACTCGCATTGAGGCGATCTTAGAAGAATGCTTGATGGCACTAACAGTGCTCACGATCTCGTCTATATAAGTAAAAGAGGAGTGTCAAAAAGGGTGTATGATAATGCATCTTACAACAAGGAGGAAAGCTTAACATGAACCATGGGAGGGATCTCTATAGAATCCTATCTTACAGGGAGCATCTCCCCCGCAGCTGGATTGGAAGCAAAAGAGAAATTCAACACATGAGAACACATAAGCGAAGGGCATGGATAATGTAGAAAGGGATAGCATATGTGTATACCTTTCTCAGGGACTATTTCATCTTGAGAATGGCCCTTGTCTGCTATAAATGATTCTGGAGGATTTATGCCAGTTGTCAGTTCCTCTTAGACTAGGCCCTCTTCTGGAGTTGCCTTCGTAATCGATTCTTCATTGACTGCAATGTCATCCTCCTCAACACGTGAAGTAGATGGAGCAACAAGGGCATTGTTAGTGGACATGGCCATAGGTTCACCAACCTCATTAACGATCTTGTCCTGGGACACATTAACTTCAGGAGGGTCATGTGCCCTAGACATCTTTACACCAATAGAGTCAGAAGGGTCGCCCATGATAGAGATCTCCTCACCAGTGGCCCCAATTGCTTTATCACTCGCCTCAATGTTTGTTGCAAGTGATCCATCAAGACCCTCCCCAATGTGGTCTGATTCATTGGCCAACGAAGCTCCTTCCTTGAAGCCATCAGTCCATCTTTGATCATCCTTCTCAGAGTCCTCATAATCTACCAAGTCCTCCATGTTAAACGTGACCACATCCTGTAGGTTGTCAAGTGGGATTTGAACGCCCATGAACCCCTTAAGAGTCTTGCGAAGAGTTCACATCTGCTCCCTTGAAGTTTAACATTGATTCGACTAGGTCTCTTTGTTCCTCAAGAGTAATGACAGGAAAAGCCTTAGCCATTGGTTTGGTCACCAAATCAGGCTCAGGGACACAATGTTCCTCTGCTTCCGTCACCTAAGGATCACTCTCATCAATGGTTGGTCTCTACACCTCAGGGGGTGTTGGCTCAACTTGCTCTCCTATGAAGACCTGCCAGCAAATAATCATGAGAATAAAGGAACTCGAAATGGTAAATTCACTAAAGTTATAAGTATACCCGGGCATGCTCTTTAATAGGTGTTGGTGAAGGAGGGTTCCATGGCTCTTACTCAAAATATGCATGAGAAGACCCACCAACTTCTCAAACACTCGAAGAAGCCCATTTACCGAAAATACTCAGGGGCTCAGCATCCTCGACTACCCCTTTCCCCTTGAAAGGGACATAGGGCTCTTCCTTGGCCATCTTACATAAGGGAACTAAGGCTTGTTGGACCTGAGCCACTGCTTTTTTTGTATTACTAGGCTCATCACTAAAATGAACAGGCTGATTGGTGGCAAGGGACACTCGATCACAAAACAAAATGCCCTATCTTCTCCCAAGCATTTCTCCATAGTCCCATAAGCAGACTCAGATGTAACGAAGGATAGGCTCCTTCATGTGGCTGCCAACTCCTTCCTGATATCCTTTATAAAACTAGGGAGCGAGTAGCGGGTCACTGAAGAGATGTCCTGACCAACGGGAATGTATATTTAGAGCTCCCTTGTGATACCAGCCACCTTCTTGAAGACGTAATCTAGAAAATGATCCTCTTAAGTCATAACAGTTCATGGTAACAATTAAATCTTCCACAGTCACCCCATGCTCCCACAAAGTTGTCATTTCTCGTTGAATCACGCTGTAAATGCCATATAATTGATGGTGGGAGGCGTAACGTTGAATACCCGACGACCCTCTTGATCTTCTAGGCACTTCAGGCCTACCAGGAGTAGCATCTCGATCTACAGGACCCTCTTATGCAACCCTCCTCTTAGTAGGAACATAGAAGGGATGGTTGAAAAGCTGCACTAGGCCTTGCTCCTGCATCACTAACAATATATTGGCTAGTTGCACTCGCTCATTAGAAGTTTCACCCCCCGATACGAATTCTCTAATAGATGGGACTTCATGTTGTGATACCCTACTATTGTTTGTCGGGGCTTTTCGATGGGGTAACCCCCAATATCTTTAAAATCATCTTCATGAATGGGAGGCATACGTTCAAACTCTCTTGCCCAATCAGGAGATGGGATATGATGAGGTTTTCTCCCACGAGATTTGCTTCTTTTACTTTTTTCTCTTTGGTTTGTGCGGTTTTTCTTCTTCTTCTTCTTCTTCAGTGGCTGAAGGGGTTGGTGAAATCGCCTCCATATCTGCTTGTTGGCCCCTTGACTGCTTATTGGACCTCTTGGGCCATTGGCCAACCAATGTTTTATGGACTAAAGTTTTATTATGGGACTTGTCAGCCATTATTACGATGTCTTGTCCATCATAAAAAATGACATTGGAGTTGGCCCCATCTTTGTTATATCTTACAACAGAAAAGAATGAGTTGTATCACCACTTGACATAATGGTAGTCAAATTAGAATTATCTTGCTCAACCATCTCTTCAGGTATATTCGCCCGGCTGCATGTGCCGGACCTCACAAAAAATAGATATGCATCTTGGATCCTCTCTAGGGTGGTTGCCTTACCCACTATTTTTGTGCAGGTAGGAAGGGAAACGAGTTCTTGAAAATAGGAGAACTAACGAGTGAATCTATGAGGGTTGTACACCTCCACAAGGAAATGATTATCCCTTCTCCAGGCTAGCTCACCACTTTTAAGAGCGAAAAAGTACATCTAGGCTTCTCCCGATAACGACCCGTCATCTGTTAGGGTCTGATTACCAAATAAGTGATCCGAGATTAAGACGAGTTTTAGGTAAAACAAAATAATGCAGTAGGGTGTAATACCATCTCCACTCTTTAATTCTTCAAGGTGTTGATGTACTCAATTCTACGAAGATTTCTTTCTCCCCTCTGATAAATAGAAGGGAAGTGCAGCCCCAACCATGGACAGAAATATTGAAGGGGAAGGTACACTAACTTCTCCCTAATCCGACCTTCTCAGAGGCCCGCTTCTATAATGTTCACAAACAGTTATATAAGCAGTAGAGACTAAGGATCGCTAAATTCATGCGTATCCCATTAGCGAGATTAACGGCAGCAATGAACACACTAGGGCAAATATGCTCACCCACGTTGCTTGGGAGAGCCCATCCACTCAAAAAAGCTATATATACTCTGGCTAGGAATGTCGGATTATAGAGAAGTTAGTTATTATTCGTCGGATGTTATTCTTGGTCCATGGTAAAGGTTTACCCCTAGCAGACATACCTGAAGGACCCTGGTAAATGTGGTCAAGCTAGCTATCGTATGAGATGTTTACATCGTTAAACTCAAAAAATATCTAGAACAACCTCCGACATGTGGTGGAAAGCGTCTTAAAGTGAGCATTAAAGGGGATATACTCCTCCATCAGTCTCCCCTCGAAAGGTAAATGGCTGACACTAATGAATTCCTATAGCGAGATCCTTAGCTCACCATATTGACATAAAAAGGTGTTAGTGTTAGGGCACCACCTTGAGATTGCTTCTACCACCATCGCATGATGCTTACCGAAGTTGCCAATGGAACCGCATAGTGCTTCGGCCATTCTGACGGCATCTATCTCTGTGTGGTAATTGCTAAGGCAATGCTTGATGAGAGCCTCCCATTTCCTTCCTCTGGCTGAAAAGGAAGAAGATCTTTTGTAATTTTAGCCAATCCATGCTGCTTCTCCCAAGCAAATATTTCAAATTATACTCTTGAAATCACTGGTAGTAGAGTCCTTAAGAGTCTCTCCTTCTTCAATGGAGGGAAGTAGTATATTGTGGACTGAATTGCCTCAGTGGGCCCGATCCTCCAGACAGCACCAACCCTTACAGACATGTCTAATATAGTCAAGAGGGTTGGTGTGTGATCTGTTATTGGGTCAAGAAATTTTGGGTCAAACAAGCTTTAACTACCATTCATGTGTTTGATGAATTGGAGAAAGGAGACTCTCATGGCATTCACAGTCATATAAAAGTTTTCTCCTAGAAGCCATTGTTCTACAAAGAAAAGAAAAAAATGGAAATTAGGGGTTAAATAAAGAAAGTTCAAAATATATATATAACGTGATTGAGCATTTTAGTGCACGAATGAGACATGAGATTCACATTCACGAATGCTTATGTGAGTTCTTGCGGTACTTTTGGTGGCAAATGAGAAAATGATTATACATTTGTGCATAACATCTCAATGAACAAGGAAAGCATGAATGAAAATGCCTTAACCTGTGAGTGAACACAGGGAGACTCCTTCGTGACCACTCAAGCAAGCCTTAAGGCGGCGAGTGGTCGTCGGAAGTCCAGTCGTTGTCTGAGACCAAGACCGGAGTTCCCGAATAGCCTAAAAGCCCCAAATCTTCACAAAATATACTAAAATTGTGCCAAAATGCTCATTTTAGCCATACAAAACTTCCTAACCTACTAGACTTAAGTTTTGAGACCTCAGAACTCACCAAGATGGAAAAGGGGTTTCAAGTGTTCATAATCGAGAAAGTTCAAAGAACTCCACAGATGAGCATTCAAGAACCTTTTAGAAGGTATGGAAATAGAAAAATAGGGGCTGGAACTGAAGATTTTGCTACAAAATCACACAGGCAAGAAGATTCAAGTTCTCTATAATGGGAATTTTGCACAAATATGAGGTTTGAATGAACCAAGGAGGAAGAAAGTTGTTCATACCCACGGGGATAATTTCGTCAGACCACAAGCAATTTGAAAGAACACGCCTGTTGACAAGGGCAAGATAGTCCTTCCATTCGCCAGCTGCGATGGGAAGGTAACCGAACAGACGTGTGCCATCAATTATCATTACTACTCTAAGAGCGCATCTTTGAATGAGAATGCACGAATGAGAAAATAAAATTACATTCACCCACATGATCAAAGGCGAATGATGATTTAATTTCTCATTTGCCACGATATTTGGGGCGAATGATAAAATAAATTTGCATTCACCACCACTCAAATTTAGAATTTTCCAAGATAGCAAAAAGGGGGTAGTTGGGAGTCCCGTCTTCTCTGAGCAACATGTCTAATCTCAAAGAGACAAAAGTTGGTCTAAGCCTTATGGATTTTGAAGTCCATGAAAGTAATCAACTTAGACTTTATGAAAACATGGATTCTTTGAAGAATGCAACATCCACAGACATGGGAGGACCTAGTAACACTAATTTTCGTTTAAACAAAGTAAGCAAATTTGAATGAAATATGAAGCACAAAAAATATAAATATATGAAAAGAAGGATAGTTCATTCATAAGACTAAAAAGGAAAAAGAAGTACATGGTTTCTCATGACTTAGAAGAAAACAAACATTTTTCATGGTAAGGAAGATCAAATAAAATCCCTAAGCTTGTTTCGAAGTGCCTCGGAGAGAGGAGTCTGTTGCTGAAGGATGGCATCAGCATCAGCCTGCTTAACTACTTCTTTGGGTTGGGTTTCATCATTTCCACTCTCTTGTTTGGTACTCAAGACATCTTTGGCCCGAGCAATCAGTTGTTCTTTATACTCAGCAGCACCCTCACTATCTTCCAGGATAGCATAGTAACCATTTATCTTATGCCAAAGGCGTGTATATTCTACCTTAACATAAAGGAAACGTTCCACTAACATTGCCAATTATGCGCTCACAAAGCTCTCCAAACGAGTTACTTCTGCATGATTCTAATTTAAATCAACTATTTTCTCCTCTGATTCCTTGATGAGGGCTTTGAGATTAGGGGAAGGTTGGGCGAGCCTTAGGGTCTCCTCGGCCTATGCTATGGCAGTAAAAGAGTCCAAAAGAGACTCTACAGTCCTCCTGATCTCAGCATCCTTGAAGTACATCTCCACATCATCCAAGCAAGACAAGGCTCTAGCCTGAGTACATGGTAATGCAATCACTGCAAGATCCATCTTAGTGAGATCATATAGAAGGCGAGTCCGGGCTCTAAGTAATTGTCTTGCGTTATCACAAAAGTCCTCTAATTCCACTTCACTATAGTCCCATGGTGGCAAGACCTCTTTGTCTTTAAAGGAAAGTTCTGTACAATGAGAAAAGGAGTCAAAACTTAAAATGGCCTAAATACTCTTACTAAAGACAAATACCTGATGCGGGTATAGGTTCTGAGACAGGGATAGGCCCAAGCTCTAAAGAGGACAAATCAGGCTCTGGTATAAAAATAGTGTCCTCTGAATTTGAGGAGTCAATTATAATCGGTACTAGATCGCGAAGGTAACCCGTTCTTGTTGCAAGGCTATGACTTGGTCTAGTTGTGAAAGTAGGCCTAGGGTTGGTCTAAGACCTAAGTCTTATCCATCTAGGATGAACATCAGGAGCAGAAGATTCACCCCTGCCTATGCTTAAAGACTTTCATTTGGGCGCCATCACCTGACAAATGAAGGAAGCAGAATGTCTTCAGTATCAAAACATACCCGCGAATGAAGCAAAATGTGGGTGAATGAGGATTTACAATCATATTCGCGCACATAACATGAACGAATCTCAACCTAAGAATGAAAGCAAGGAGAAGTCATTTACAGCTCACTCAAGTAGACAACTCACTAGATGAACCAGGAGGTCATGAATGAGCTGTCGGAGATGATAATCACCCCAAGATTATAATTAGAGTCATGAACTAGGAAGAAAAGAAGAAAGGTGAAGTTTGAGATCCTATTCTGAGACCTCTTCAAGATTTGTACACATACTCTCCTCCCCCATACAGAAGGAAAGAAGAAGAATCAGAACTAAGAAATCAAGGCCACGAAAAAGTATCTTGATGTAATGGAAATTGGTATCCTTTTGCAAAATCATCATACGACAGATGATCATCAAAAAAAGAAAGAAGAAAAGAGAACGAAGAAAGACTTACGTTTTCAAAATCAGAAAGGGAAGTCTGAATGTCTTAGAAAACTCTACTGTGAATGAATTTTGAAGGAAGATGAGCTGAGGAAGACAAAAGGAGACTTATATACTCGTGAGGGTATATTTGTCAAAATACAAGTGATTTGAAAAGTCTTGATAAAACATAAAGAAAGTATATCGACAAGAATAATTAAATTCGTTATTTTTACCTCGAAAAAAGCATCATCTCCTTGCTACACTCGTAATGCATTTTTGAGGGAGCAACTGTAGAAACCCAAAATTGTGCATGAATGTCAATATTTATGACATTTGCCACACTCTAATTCTGGCGAATGAAAAATTAAATCCTCATTCACCTGTAATAAAGGGATTTCAAGTATTCACTTTTGCCTTAAAATCATGCACGAATGAACTGTGCACACTCGCACACTGCAGAAACCAAAAATTAAAATCTAGGTTTATCTCTTCTTGGGGTGATTATTTTGGATAGCCACAACTTTTGTGAGTCCCTTAACTGCCTAGAAGGTGGAAGAATGTAGATTATCGCATAAAATAATCACCTAAAACCTTGGGATAAGATTTGAAGAATCTCATCCCAACATAAACGTTATGGAAGAGATAGAGTTCTTCTAAGACTATAACTCTTCTCTAAACTTGTTTTTGTGGCCTATAAATACCAACATGCATGCAAAGAGGAGGAGAAGATATATAGAAGAAGATAGAGAATAAACAAGAGAGAGTTTGGAAGATTCACTATAAAGGCAAGCTACAAGTTTGCGAGTTACCTCTCTTCCCAAAAGAGAAGGTACGTCCATTACACCTCTGCCATCTCTTTGAAGAAGATACTATAGGAAGCTCAATGATGATCCAGATTGTGGATAGGTAAGCCTGACAATGTACAAAAAAATATAATTTCATATATAAATACATCATCCCTGCTTCTCCTCTTCTCTTTTCCATATTTCTGTAACTCTGTTTCATAATACATGCCAAGCAACTTAAAGATAATCAGAGGTTGGTTGTGTTAAATGGCTGCAATTAACAAGTCTACCAGACTTGGAGTTTTAGTTCCCCACACATAAGATAATAAACTAGCCTCTAAAAAAATGGATAGGTAATTTGTCCAACGAATTTCGCCTCATATCATAAGCTCAAAATTTGGTGTTACACCTATAAACGTTTTGTCATTTCCAAGGGCATACCCTTTAAGCGATGCTCCTCATTCCCTGGATGTGGCAAAAAATTGGCGAGGGGCACCTCATCCCCCGAATGTGGTGAAAAATTGGTAAGGGGCGTTGCATCGGCGCCCAAATGCAATGAAAAATATGCAAGGGTTCCCACACCATGGACGAGTGTGGGTAAAGAAGTTAGTCCAAGAGAGTAGGATT